>JAXIVH010000177.1:0-2500 GCA_036785325.1 Urophycis tenuis | reverse complement strand
AATGTCAAACACACCATTGTATGTATACGATTACGTACCATAAAACATGTCTAAAATGAGGTGGGGTCCCTTTAGGCCTTCCATATGTGTGTGTGTGTGTGTGTGTGTGTGTGTCGTACTGCTAGGATCCTGTCTCTGATCTGCAGGCGGCCGTCTCGGTGGGCAGCTCCCCCCTCGATGATCTTGGTCACATAGATGCTGTTGTCCCCGGCAACGTGTTGGTTACCGACTCCCCCCGCGATGCTGAAGCCCAGCCCTGAGAGACAGACAGGGCATATTGGTTACCTGTCCCTCTGTCTGCTGTACCTGGCTGTATCTCCTGCGGGTCTGTTTGCTGTACCTGTCTGTCTCTCTTACCGGTCTGTCTCTTCTATGTGTCTGTCTACCATACCTGCATACCTGTCTGTCTCTCCTACCTGTCTGTCGGCCATACCTGTCTGTCTCTCGTACATGTTTTTCTGGTTCTGCTACCTTATGTCTGTCTCGCCAACCTGTTTGTCTGTCTCTCCTACCAGTCTATCTCACCAACCTGTTTGTCTGTCTCTCCTACCAGTCTGTCTTTCCCACCTGTCTGTCTGCCTCACCTTTGGGTCCTTTAATGAGTCTGATTTGTAGAATAGTGTCAGCAGGGGGTCGTGGCCTGAGGACATATAGCCTGACCACAGACCCCGCCTCCTTCAGAGCCTCTACAGCCATGGAGTGAGTAACTTCACGCACGTCCACGTCGTTAACCAATAGGATGCTGTCGTTCACCCTGCAAGCACAGAGTTAACCAAAAGGATGTGGTTGTTAAGACAGTTAACCAATAGGATACTGTCATTAAGACAGTCAACCAATAGGATGCTGTCATTAAGACAGTCAACCAATAGGATGCTGTCATTAAGACAGTCAACCAATAAGATGCTGTCATTAAGACAACCAATAGGAGGCTGCCCTTAACACGGTTAACAAATAAAAAGCTATACATTCAATATATAGCATCTATATATTAAATATATATATATAGTACATGTTAACCATCAACAGTATGTATATAGCGTGTATCTTTTTAATGTAAATACCGGAGTCTTCCGTCCAGAGCGGCAGCTCCTCCAGGGATGATCTTGGTGATGAAGACTGATGGATCGTCTCCAACGTGAGGGTTATCTGTTCCCCCAGCGATACTGAAGCCCAGACCGGCAGTCCCCTACACACAGTACATCTCTATAGGTATACACCTCCATAGACACAGTACATCTCTATAGGTATACACCTCCATAGACACAGTACATCTCTATAGGTATACACCTCCATAGACACAGTGCATCTCTATAGGTATACACCTCCATACACACATTACATCTCTATAGGTATACACCTCCATAGACACAGTACATCTCTATAGCTATACACCTCCATACACACATTACATCTCTATAGGTATACACCTCCATAGACACAGTACATCTCTATAGCTATACACCTCTATACACACAGTACATCTCTATATGTATACACCTCCATACACACAGTGCATCTCTATAGGTATACACCACCATACACACATTACATCTCTACAGGTATACACCTCCATAGACACAGTACATCTCTATAGGTATACAACTCCATACACACAGTACATCTCTATAGGTATACACCTCCATACACACATTACATCTCTATAGGTCTACATCTCCATACACACATTACATCTCTATAGGTATACACCTCCATAGACACAGTAAATCTCTATAGGTATAAACCTCAATAGACACATTACATCTCTATAGGTATACACCTCCATAGACACAGTACATCTCTACAGGTATACACCTCCATAGACACAGTAAATCTCTATAGGTATAAACCTCAATAGACACATTACATCTCTATAGGTATACACCTCCATAGACACAGTACATCTCTACAGGTATACACCTCCATAGACACAGTACATCTCTACAGGTATACACCTACATAGACACAGTACATCTCTATATGTATACACCTCCATACACACAGTACATCTCTATATGTATACACCTACATACACATAGTACATCTCTATAGGTATAAACCTACATACACACAGAACATCTCTATAGGTATACACCTACATGTACATACAAACACAGTACATTTCTATATGTATACACCTCCATACACACAGTACATCTCTATAGGTATACACCTCCATACACACAGTGCATCTCTATAGGTATACACCTACATGTACACATAGTTACATATAGATAGATAGATAGATACACCCAACCTGAACCTAGATACATACAGATAGAGTTACATCTCTATAGATATATACTGTACCTACACCCAACCTCACCTAAGTAAACACACATTTGGAAGTATATCCATCTATAGATCTAGATCTATAATTATAGATATGGAGAGATACACACACACACAGAGAGTATATATACACATATGTACATGTACACACTCACATGTAGTTATTATGTGTGTGTAGTCTCACCCTTTCCAGTGTAATCTCCTCATATTC
>JAXIVH010000176.1:257402-337110 GCA_036785325.1 Urophycis tenuis | reverse complement strand
CCTCAACAAGACCAGGTCCTAGGCACCAAAACCTCCCCGCCTCAACAAGACCAGGTCCCAGGCACCAAAACCTCTCCACCTCAACAAGACCAGGTCCCAGGCACCAAAACCTCTCCACCTCAACAAGACCAGGTCCCAGGCACCAAAACCTCTCTACCTCAACAAGACCAGGTCCTAGGCACCAAAACCTCTCCACCTCAACAAGACCAGGTCCCAGGCACCAAAACCTCTCCACCTAACAAGACCAGGTCCCAGGCACCAAAACCTCTCCACCTCAACAAGACCAGGTCCCAGGCACCAAAACCTCTCCACCTCAACAAGACCAGGTCCCAGGCACCAAAACCTCTCCACCTCAACAAGACCAGGTCCTAGGCACCAAGACCTCTCCACCTCAACAAGACCAGGTCCCAGGCACCAAAACCTCCCCGCCTCAACAAGACCAGGTCCCAGGCACCAAAACCTCTCCACCTCAACAAGACCAGGTCCCAGGCACCAAAACCTCTCCACCTCAACAAGACCAGGTCCCAGGCACCAAAACCTCTCCACCTCAACAAGACCAGGTCCTAGGCACCAAGACCTCTCCACCTCAACAAGACCAGGTCCCAGGCACCAAAACCTCCCCGCCTCAACAAGACCAGGTCCCAGGCACCAAAACGTCTCCACCTCAACAAGACCAGGTCCTAGGCACCAAAACCTCTCCACCTCAACAAGACCAGGTCCTAGGCACCAAAACCTCTCCACCTCAACAAGACCAGGTCCTAGGCACCAAAACCTCTCCACCTCAACAAGACCAGGTCCCAGGCACCAAAACCTCTCCACCTCAACAAGACCAGGTCCTAGGCACCAAAACCTCTCCACCTCAACAAGACCAGGTCCTAGGCACCAAAACCTCCCCGCCTCAACAAGACCAGGTCCCAGGCACCAAAACCTCTCCACCTCAACAAGACCAGGTCCCAGGCACCAAAACCTCTCCACCTCAACAAGACCAGGTCCCAGGCACCAAAACCTCTCTACCTCAACAAGACCAGGTCCTAGGCACCAAAACCTCTCCACCTCAACAAGACCAGGTCCCAGGCACCAAAACCTCTCCACCTCAACAAGACCAGGTCCCAGGCACCAAAACCTCTCCACCTCAACAAGACCAGGTCCCAGGCACCAAAACCTTTCCACCTCAACAAGACCAGGTCCCAGGCACCAAAACCTCTCCACCTCAACAAGACCAGGTCCTAGGCACCAAGACCTCTCCACCTCAACAAGACCAGGTCCCAGGCACCAAAACCTCCCCGCCTCAACAAGACCAGGTCCCAGGCACCAAAACCTCTCCACCTCAACAAGACCAGGTCCTAGGCACCAAAACCTCTCCACCTCAACAAGACCAGGTCCTAGGCACCAAAACCTCTCCACCTCAACAAGACCAGGTCCTAGGCACCAAAACCTCTCCACCTCAACAAGACCAGGTCCCAGGCACCAAAACCTCTCCACCTCAACAAGACCAGGTCCTAGGCACCAAAACCTCTCCACCTCAACAAGACCAGGTCCCAGGCACCAAAACCTCTCCACCTCAACAAGACCAGGTCCTAGGCACCAAAACCTCTCTACCTCAACAAGACCAGGTCCCAGGCACCAAAACCTCTCCACCTCAACAAGACCAGGTCCTAGGCACCAAAACCTCCCCGCCTCAACAAGACCAGGTCCTAGGCACCAAAACCTCCCCGCCTCAACAAGACCAGGTCCCAGGCACCAAAACCTCTCCACCTCAACAAGACCAGGTCCCAGGCACCAAAACCTCTCCACCTCAACAAGACCAGGTCCCAGGCACCAAAACCTCTCTACCTCAACAAGACCAGGTCCTAGGCACCAAAACCTCTCCACCTCAACAAGACCAGGTCCCAGGCACCAAAACCTCTCCACCTCAACAAGACCAGGTCCCAGGCACCAAAACCTCTCCACCTCAACAAGACCAGGTCCCAGGCACCAAAACCTCTCCACCTCAACAAGACCAGGTCCCAGGCACCAAAACCTCTCCACCTCAACAAGACCAGGTCCTAGGCACCAAGACCTCTCCACCTCAACAAGACCAGGTCCCAGGCACCAAAACCTCCCCGCCTCAACAAGACCAGGTCCCAGGCACCAAAACCTCTCCACCTCAACAAGACCAGGTCCTAGGCACCAAAACCTCTCCACCTCAACAAGACCAGGTCCTAGGCACCAAAACCTCTCCACCTCAACAAGACCAGGTCCCAGGCACCAAAACCTCCCCGCCTCAACAAGACCAGGTCCCAGGCACCAAAACCTCTCCACCTCAACAAGACCAGGTCCTAGGCACCAAAACCTCTCCACCTCAACAAGACCAGGTCCTAGGCACCAAAACCTCTCTACCTCAACAAGACCAGGTCCCAGGCACCAAAACCTCTCCACCTCAACAAGACCAGGTCCTAGGCACCAAAACCTCCCCGCCTCAACAAGACCAGGTCCCAGGCACCAAAACCTCTCCACCTCAACAAGACCAGGTCCCAGGCACCAAAACCTCTCCACCTCAACAAGACCAGGTCCCAGGCACCAAAACCTCTCCACCTCAGACCAGGTCCCAGGCACCAAAACCTCTCCACCTCAACAAGACCAGGTCCTAGGCACCAAAACCTCACCACCTCAACAAGACCAGGTCCCAGGCACTCACATCTATCAAAGTCAACCTTTCATGTACCAGAGGAGATGAGCACTGCTAGAGAGGCTGTACACATGTAAGAAAAGGGATGAATATCAAGTATATGATGTCAAACATCAGTGACATGAACAGGCTAATGAAATGACCACAGACAGCCAGACAGACAGGCAGAGAGTCTATAGGGCCTATTCTTTATCAGCTTAACATAGTAAACATACATTTTGATTGAAAATAATCAACTATCTGACTCAAAACGTCAAATGTCATAAAACAAATAGATATTAGTTCATATTTAGTGACACCCACACGCACATGCACACACACGCGCACACGCAGGGCTGTCAGTGATGTGTGAACCAGCTAATGCGTCACACTGACAACTTCACATCGGCAACACAGAATCCACAAAGCGCCCGCTCTGCTCCCTGTCACTCACACATGATCCCCGCCAGTGAGACGCTACAACGCTGCCGTCCCGCTACGGCACCACTCGTGTTCATCACGCCTGCGTTCCTCCCGTCATTACTGAGCATCGCTCAGTGGAGCGCCTCGAGCTCCCATTACGTCACCGTGACATCACTGCCATGTACTGACAACGACCCTTCTCGTTCTCTGTGTGTCATCGCGGATCATTTTCCCGATCATTTTTCGTCCTCTCCCGTGGAGATCAAACGAGCAGCCCGTTACGGCTGAGGCTTAAAAGGGCGGCCGCGTTAATTCCAGCCAAGCAATTAGCATAGCAGCGGCACTACGTCACGAGTGAGCCAACGGTCACTTGTTGCTGAGGATTAGGCTAGCGTTGCTAAGCTAACGTTGTAACCAGTGGTTCTCAAACTTTTTTCGTCATTCCCCACTTTGAACAAGTGGGGATTTTCAAGCCCCACTTGCCCCCGTCGCCCCAACAAAAATCTTGACGAATTACTTCAAATTATTTTAAATGTATTGAAATTACTAGTACCAAGTATATCAGTCATATTTGATACTGAAAATCAAAATCAAAAACAACAAATAACACAAAGTTCAAAAAGAGAAAATAAAAGTGCAGTTGTGCCATCATAACTTAATTTGTGTGTGTGCGTGTGTGTGTGTGTTTTGTTTAGAGTGAATTATCTTGATTGTCAATAGCATTTATAGTAAGATAGGCATGAAATTGAAAATTCCCTCCCGTTTGTCGCGCCCCACCTGTCATGTCTCCGTTCCCCACCAGTGGGGCACGCCCCACACTTTGAGAAGGACTGGTTTAAACCAACCTGGGGGTCCAGCTAAAATATGGGTCTTTAGGTATGTGGGTGTAAAGTTCAGTGATAATTGAGGTACATTTTTTACTTGGAGATAACATGAGGTTAAGTCTTAACCTACAAAATGTGAAGTTAAATATTAATCCTTCTCATTGTTCTAAAAGGGAAATAAAAGTGTGAGAGTGTGTGTGTTGGCATGTGTAACCTGATCTAATCTGATATTAAAGTCCACTTGCAGCCCAAGAGGCTGAACTGACTCGTTGCAGTGGGGCTTTGCCTGTTCGACTCAAACCAAGCCTGGTTGTTCTCTGACTTAAACACACATTGGCTCCATCACAAGATTCAAAGCAGGGAGGAATTATCGGGACCAAATAACCTTAAAATAGCCGCCAGAGGGTCTCGGTGAGGGAATTCCCTGGTTTGGATTGGAACTGTAATCACGTCAGGAGTGATTAATCACACACAGATCTGTTTCGATCCAGACCTCACACAGTGAAATTTGTTCAGACAATTCTTACCCATAAAAAACTAAATACAGACACACTAATAGGATTTCTCAGACGTGGATGTGTGCGTTTGTATGTGTCAGCAGCATTTTTAGCCAATCTAGTAAGAATAAAGAACAAGAACATTCATTCACCACACACACACACACACACACACACACACCACTACAAGCATCAGACTCCAACTTAAAGCAGTCTCAGTAAAGATGACGTTCCTCTCCTCCACCACCACAACCCACCACAGCACTCTGCAGCACTCCGCAGCACTCTGCAGCACTCTGCAGCACTCCGCAGCACTCTGCAGCAGTCCACACCCCAAGGCAACATGAAGCCTTTCCCCTGCAAGAGGCCACGGCCCTGCAGCACCACAGACCACTCCCAACACGGCCCTGCAGCACCACAGACCACTCCCAACACGGCCCTGCAGCACCACAGACCACTCCCAACACGGCCCTGCAGCACCACAGACCACTCCCAACACGGCCCTGCAGCACCACAGACCACTCCCAACACGGCCCTGCAGCACCACAGACCACTCCCAACACGGCCCTGCAGCACCACAGACCACTCCCAACACGGCCCTCTGACTGTGGACCATAACAGCCCCTGGCCACAACGGGTCATGGCCAAAACCCTCTGTGCCCCGTGGACCGCGGCAGGACACGCCCCCCCCAGAGCACCACAAGCCCCGCCTCCCGGGGCCGTGCCCAGGCCCGGCCGCAGGGTTGACCTTCAGCTCTTGACGTGGAACAGAAGAAAGACGGCCGAGCAGCCGCTCACTCTGCTGGACCACAGGGCTGAGAGCCTTCAGAGTGAGATGACGTGAAGTGTCCTGAGAAGATCCATTGTTCACCTCCAGGGAAGACATTCATTCATCTGGAGTCAGACGTCAACATTTGGGCTGGAAAGAATGATGCTTTGCTATGTTCCCTTTTCTGGCTGTTCATATTCCACTCTGATTGGTGTTGCAGGGAATAGATTGACCTGGAATTGACCCCATCTGTGTGACTTTGCCCAGTGAAAATGTATTTGCATCCTGGAAAGACATTCATACAATATTTTGTGTAAAACATTTGCATGGAGGTGATACTATCTCATCTTCAGCCTTGTTGGGGAGCACTGAAGAGAACCACAGGCTCCTGCCTCTCTTCTGGAGGAACGTGGAAGTGAGGGGGTGAGGAGGTGAGGGGGTGAGGGGGTGAGGGGGTGAGGGAGTGAGGGGGTGAGGAGGTGAGGAGGTGAGGTGAAATCTGGCAGCCCCATCAAAGCCCTTAACTGGGGGGAGAGGAGGGGAGGCTTTCTGGGGGTGGATGGAGGGGGAGACCGCATGCAGAGAGAGCACAACCAACACACACACACACACACACGCACACGCACACGCACACGCACGCACGCACGCACGCACGCACGCACGCACGCACGCACGCACGCACACAGCACACACGCACACACGCACACACACGCACACGCACGCACGCACGCACACGCACGCACGCACGCACGCACGCACGCACGCACGCACGCACGCACACACGCACGCACGCAGGCACGCAGGCACGCACACGCACACGCACACACACACACACACGCACGCACGCACACGCACACACACACACGTGCATGTTTGCATGCAGAAAAAAAGATGTGTGCATCAAAGCCCTGACACACATGTACAAACAGAACACGCGCCTCCAGGCTCAGGTTGAACACAGAGAGTGGGTTTTACGAGCGATAAAATCTAAATGAATGAGAAGCCAAAAAGACCGGGGGAAGTATTTAAATGGAGAGTAAACTTCCTGAGCCGTTAAACGGTGGGACAGGGGGGAGGGGCCAGAGGAGCTCCCTCCGCCTCCTCAAGGGGTCTTCAGTGTGGAGGAGGAGCCTTGGTGTTGCCCCGCCATGACACCGCCACATCCCCGCAAGAAGTGATGGGCGCAGGACGCTAGTGTCGTGGCAACGGTGCCTCCCAGCCCAACCGGGTGCCGGGTTCGATTCCCGATGTCGGCGGGCTAACCCACGGGCGCCCACGGGCAAGTCCGTCATAAGAGCGTAGGGAATCTGAAGGCACTGCAGAGAAAAGTATCTGCTACATGACTAAATGGTTCCATTCTCACCAGAGGACACACAACAGAAACACCAGGGTCTCCACACAGTGCAGAGTATCAAGCACTGTTGAAGGGTATTTCCAGAAATGATGCATACAAAGAGCATGTCTTATAGGGACACACACACACACACACACACACACACTCACAGGCATGTCTTTCAGTAAATCCTTTGCCCTGCCACTAAGATTAGTTGACTATGAGTATATCGTCTGAACTACTTTTGGCTGCAACAATGGAAATATAATATGGTTTAGCTGAAGGTTACTGCCATCGCCGGTTGTATAACACCACATTAAAACATTAAAGATACTATGCTGAGTGATGTTTGAAGACGTAAGGAGGACAGAAGACTCAGATTCTAAAGATAATGTCTGACCTAAGCTATTTTCTCTATTAAGATATTGTAGGAATAACTTTGGGACGACGGTCTGGTGTACAAAGAGAATTCCTTGCTGCCCTCTGGTGTTCACGAGGACACAGCACGCCCTTACCCCGAAATACTGACCACTCTTCTTCACGTGTTATCATTGCTATCTGTTCTATGGTTCTCCCACCACAGACCCCAACAGAATCACTCAAAAGCAAGTTGACCATTCGCATTGGGACACTGTAGATGCTACTGTACACATGCCGTCAGATCCCATGATTAGAAGTATGTCCTTCAAACTACACGCCCTAGCAACACCCATTGTTATTTTTGTGACCTATATTTCCTTCTAACTGAGAGTTCTCCTATGAGTTCCATCTCACTGGTTCTATGGTTTCCAGCTGTGTCTTCGGGGAGTGGTTCTCTCTCTCCTCTGGGCGTGGGTTGTGCAGTGTTTAGTGTAATGCTGGCCCATCCAGACACAGTGTAATTGTGATAACGGTGCAGTATAAATAAACCAGAGGCCGTTATTTCTTCCCTCTCGTCTCGTCTGCTCCCTCGTCGACACGCAGCCCCTCAGCCCCTCTGTGGGGATCGAGGAGGAGGAGGAGGAGGAGCAGGAGGAGACGAAGGGCATTTAGCAGACGCATTTAGCAGACGCTTTTGTCCAAAGCGACTCACAATCAGTACATTTGTGGGGTTCGACATGTGGACAGTGGGAGGAGGGGGATCAAGGGGATCGAACCACCGACCCTCCGGTTAGCGACCGACCCGTTCCACCCACTGACCGCCCCAGGGAAGAGAGACACTCTTCTGTACCTACGTTACGATGGAGAAGGTGTGGAGAGACACTCTTCTGTACCTACGTTACGATGGAGAAGGTGTGGAGAGACACTCTTCTGTACCTACGTTACGATGGAGAAGGTGTGGAGACACAGGACCTGACAACACGCCCGGTCCTGGCATCGCCAGCATTCCAGACCGAGGCTCCTGTTGGCCTGGAAACTATTAATACATCCCCCCACCCTCCCCACCCTCCCCCCCATAACCCACAGGAGAGGGCAGTAAAACATCACCCACAGGACGGCCTTTGACCTGTAGGTTACACAGCCACATTCAAAATGCAGCTACGATCAACGGCACGGAGAATCACATGAAGCTTCAGTCGCCCAAGAGAGAGAGAGAGACAGACAGACAGACAGACAGACAGACAGACAGACAGACAGACAGACAGACAGACAGACAGACAGACAGAGAGAGAGAGAGAGAGAGAGAGAGAGAGAGAGAAACGAAGTCAGACGTTTATAAATACGACTGCCAAGCTTAGTGGAGCTTTGATTCGTTATTGTAAGGACTTTGTAGTAAACAGCAAGGAGGTCGACACGGTCTTAAAGATGATACATTGGGAAACAAGAGAGGGGAGGGGGGGTATTTTTACTTTACCGGTGGGCTGGTATGAGTTACCGTGACAGGAGAGGAGGGACAGTGTTGATGCATCCCCAACTGAAACACCTTCAACTGCCACAGGGGGCTGCTTTTCTGATTGGTCGGTGGGGCGGGAATGACAAAAAGCTCTTGGAAAAGGACTGGAAGTCCCCTAGTGACCACAGCAGGTGGTCTGCCAGGCGGCGTGTCAACACACCTCAGATCTGAACCCAGACCACCTCCTCAGCCCTGCTGCTAGCTGCTAGCTGCTAGCTGCTATCAGGTCTCCAAAGGCTTCACAGGCCCACTGTGTGACACCCTCTGACCCAAAGCCCTCTGGAAGGGCTGGGAACAACCTCCCAGACATAACGGAACAAAACCTTGGGAAGGAAGAAGAGGGATCCTTATATAAAGCTAGAGGGCAAGACATCTCAGAATGGGCCTGCTGTTGGTGCAGTGCACTACAACGATAGGAATGTCTGAGTAGGCAAGGTGCATATGTCAAGTCAAGTGCCCTCAGAGTGGCCTTAGACGGGCCTCTGGTTGAGTCAGTCAGGAATCTTCTGTATCACTCAAGAGATAACGTCCAACCTACTGTGGGTTTCAGGAGTACTCCTATGTACTTACTAAGAAGACACAACTCTACACCTACACAATGTATATACTGGTAGCCAAATAATACATAACATTGCTGGACTTGTTGGTCAACCAGATCAATCAATTTCTTCTGAAAGTTAAAATACACATTTAGCTATTAAACTGACAGAAAACAAAGAGCTAGGATACATTTGTTGTGTGAACATGTTTCACGACAACTACACTCACATACAAACACACATTCAGCAATGACCAATGTCCACCTTGTTGGGATGCGTTGCTCAGAGAGCCCTTGGCAGTATTAGCCCATGGGTACCGCGAGTGCAAACAGCCACATCAAGATCAGAAGTCTACGTCTAGAACAAGTCAGACCTGACTAGACTCAAGGCATTCATTGAAATGTAGTCCATATCAAACCCGACCAGACTGAAGGCCTTCCTCAGAGGTTTGGAGGAGACTCTTAACGGACCAGACTGAAGGCCTTCCTCAGAGGTTTGGAGGAGACTCTTAACGGACCAGACTGAAGGCCTTCCTCAGAGGTTTGGAGGAGACTCTTACTGGACCAGACTGAAGGCCTTCCTCAGAGGTTTGGAGGAGACTCTTACTGGACCAGACTGAAGGCCTTCCTCAGAGGTTTGGAGGAGACTCTTAATGGACCAGACTGAAGGCCTTCCTCAGAGGTTTGGAGGAGACTCTTACCGGACCAGACTGAAGGCCTTCCTCAGAGGTTTGGAGGAGACTCTTAACGGACCAGACTGAAGGCCTTCCTCAGAGGTTTGGAGGAGACTCTTACCGGACCAGAGGCAGTGGATTTCCTCCAACTCGGCACTCCAGCTGAATGGGGCTTCCCTCAGACACCTCCTGGCTCTTCAGCTTCTGGGAGAAGACAGGCGGTGACAGGGGTCCGGTCTGGTTCTGACCCCCCCCGGGGGTCTGGTACCCCGCAGGCCCGGCTGGGCCCGGGGGTCCCTGCTGCGGCCCGGCCCCCCCGGCGGGGGGCGGCGGGTGGGGGGGCCGGGGCGGCACGGAGACGGCGCCCACCGGGGGCATCCGCTGGCTCCTGGGGGACAGGTAGCCGCTGTCGGGGGAGGAGGACTCCTCCTCGCCCGCGGGGGGCTCCGGGCGACCGGGGGCGCCCTTGAAGAGCGAGGACAGCTCCTCGATGAAGGTGGCGGCCCGGCTGCAGAACTCGGTGGCGGACGCCACGCGGTCGCTGAGCTCCAGGCCCTGGTGCAGCAGCCGGGGCCCGTCCTGCTTGTACACCGGGGCCGCGGGCCTCAGGCACGCCGGCTTCTCTGCCGCGGCCTGAGGCGCCTCGCCGCACGCCTGCAGTGTTCTGCCACTCACACTCTGGCCGCAGGAGGCAGCAGAGGAGGTCTCCAGAGAGAAGGCTTTGGTCTGCTGGACGGGGGGCGGGATGGGAAGAGACAACGTTGGCATGGACGGGAGTGTGGGGGCCGGGGGGGGGGAGGGGATGGAGGGGGGAGAGTGGAAGGAGGGGGGAGAGTGGAAGGAGGGGGGAGAGGGGATGGAGGGGGGAGAGGGGATGGAGGGGGGAGAGTGGAAGCAGGGGGGAGAGGGGATGGAGGGGGGAGAGTGGAGAACCGGCTCCTCTTGCGTGGGCTTGGGAGACGCAGCGCGCTCCTCCCTGAAGGCTTTGCGGGCGAGGTCCAGACTGAGGTGGATCTCATCGGCGCTGAGGAAGGCCGTCAGGTCGGCAAAGTCCCCGTCCCCGGCGTCCAGCGGACACGTGGCGTCCAGGTAGGCGTCGCCATCAGAGGATGCCTCGGAAAACACGCCCCCGTCCAGGTCGGAGGCCCCGCCCCCTGCATGGTCCTTCTGCAGCAGAGAGGGGAGGGGCTGAGTCCAACCCCCGTCCTGCATCCTGCACACACACACCACACACACACACACACACACACACACACACACACGCACACACGCACACACACCACACACCACACACACACACACACACACACACACACACACACAGACACACGCACACACGCACACACACACCACACACACGCACACACGCACACACACACCACACACACGCACACACGCACACACGCACACACGCACACACACACAGACACACACACACACACACACCACACACACACCACACACGCACGCACGCACGCACGCACACGCACACACACACACGCACATACGCACACACACGCACACACACATATACACACACACACACACACACACACACACACACACACACACACACACACACACACACACACACACACACACACACACACACACACACACAGCCTTAGTAAACAACAGTGAACACAGACGCACAGTAAACAACACGCCCTCGTCGTTCTGTAAACAACGCGTCGTGGCGAAACAGGTCGGACTCAGACACATCTGTACACACACAGGAACAACATGCACATACAACAACACACACAATGCCACTCGCTAAACACAAACAATCAGTAAACAATAGGTAAACATAGAGCATTTGGTGTGCATGGGTGTGTGTGTGTGGGTGTGTGGGTGTGTCTGTGTGTGTGTGTGTGTGTGTGTGTGTGTGTGTGTGTGTGTGTGTGTGTGTGTGAAAATAAAAGAAGGAAAGACAGACAGAACGAAAGACTAGGGAAAGAAAAACAGCGAGGATTGTCATTAGCTTGTTACATTATCGTTACAATCCTTTTTACATACACTGCACTGAAAGCTTTCTGCTTGAATCACAACCATGACATCATCACCACCTCTTGGTGCCATGGTGATTGGAATGAGGGGGGGGGGGGGGGGGGGTACGATTGAGGAATACGTTGTCCTCCATTGAAAGTCACGGCCCTGTTGACAACTAAACTCCCGGCTGGGTCTGGACGGAGACATCGTGTATGCAGTCAGAGCTCAGAGCTCATGACAACATGACAACACCGGGTCTACAACACCAGGTCTACAACACCAGGTCTACAACACCAGGTCTACAACACCAGGTCTGCGCTGGATGGGGAGGGTGGAGTGAGGGACTCTCACTGGCGCCCTTCCACTGCTGACCCTCACACTCACTGTATCGGTTTCCACGGTCACTGCAGCAGGTTTTATTTGAGAGGGGGTAACGTTTACAGTGGTTCAGCAGTGATGTAAGCCCAAAGAAGTTAGGGTTCTGCTAACGATACGAAAGATGATGTAGTTATCCTTCTGCTGGTAATGTTTTAACACTTATACGTTACTTTGTGATAACTTTGTGACTGAAAGACACCAGCCCATCACTACACATATATTACACATGCTGGACATATTCCTCCAGATAACTGAGTATGTTTAAAATGGCTGAGCTCCAACGCTTGTGTTGGATATGTGTGTGTGTGTGTGTGTGTGTGTGTGTGTGTGTGTGTGTGTGTGCGCGTGTGTGTGTGTGTTTGGGGGTTAAGTTAGGAGGGTGAGTGTCACTGATGGCGTTGTGCTCAGCAGCTGTTGTTATTTTTAATCCCGCCGGGTACGTTTCAGAGCGGCCGTCAGACGCCACAGCGGCGCGGGGCGCAGCGCGGAGGGCAGGCGGCAGCGAGCTCGCCCTGCGGACGGCCGACAGGTTTATGCGTCCTGGAGGTGAACAATGTGGGCAGCGACTGGCGGTGACACAACGGGGACAGTCTAAATAGGAACAGTGACTGAGGGAGCGGTTGATCTCTCTCACATGCTAACAGCAGCAGTGAGTCGGCCTCATCTTCTATTTTTGCTTGGTTACATAAACTCAAATGAAGTAAAAGTGCGTTCGATGAGAATCAGTGAATCCATATTTTAGATTTAAGATAAAAGATAAAGATTGAAGATTAAAAGTTCACAAGTATCATTTGAAAAGCGAACAAAAAAGCAGCCAACAAAATGCAAGGAGCCAGCAATTCAAAAAATGAACATCTTTCACTATTGTAATTCTTTTCTAAATTTGCATCATTTATATTAGGCGAATACAGGTTGGAGTTAAAAAAACACTGACACCAACCGAAGCTAAAACTAGCAAACCAACAACCCACACAAAGTACATGGAGGAGAGGCAGAGTGCTGCTCACCTAAAGGTAGTCGATGTCGCTCTGCTTCCCCCAGTGATCCCACGATGCTCCTTATCAAACTGAAATAAAGCCTTCTGAACTCTGGTGAAGGCGAGGAGACGCGCCTCTTTCCAGAGGGGTGCTGACGGTGTTTGGTGGAGTGCTGACGGTGTGGGTGGAGGTGGAGGCGGTGGTGCTAGCCGGGGCAGAGAGCAGAGGGTCCGGGTGTGGACTGCGTGGTCTGGTCGGTGGCCTGCCGTTCCATCTGTCCCCAGGCCGGGGGCTCGCTGTGTGGGGCTATATTTGGGCCAAGCTCAGGTTTCACAGAGTCACACGGTGGAGAGAGAGAGAGGGAGGGAGAGAGAGAGAGAGAGAGAGAGAGAGAGAGAGAGAGAGGAGAGAGAGAGAGAGAGAGAGAGAGAGAGAGAGAGAGAGAGAGAGAGAGAGAGAGAGAGAGAGAGAGAGGAGAGAGAGAGAGAGAGAGAGAGAGAGAGGAGAGAGAGAGAGAGAGAGAGAGAGAGAGAGAGTGAGAGGGGGGTGGGGGGGGGTGAGAGGGAGGGTGAGGGGGAGGGAAAAGGTGGCATATGGGGATTAGGCCACTTGTGTAATATCTCAATATGTGTGTGTGTTTGTGTGTGTGAGCGGGTGAATGCGCGTATGTTTGTGTGTATTTCTCGTGAGTGTGTAGGTGTGAGTGGGTGAGTGCATCTGTGTGTGTCCATGTGAATGCATGTGAATGTAAGTCGCTTTGGATAAAAGTGTCTGCTAAATGCCCTTAATGTAAATGAATGTTTATTGTGACGCAATAAACATTTGTATCATTTGTGGATGCGTGTGTTTTTGTGAATACATGTGTGTATGTGTGTGTGCATGTGTGTGTGTGCGTGTGTGCGTGTGTGTGTCAGGTTCACTAGAGTCCACACCATGATTTCCCAACATCAACATCAACATCAACATCCCTGTGTGTAAATGGACACATATCTGGCACGCTACATGATTAGCTCGTTTCAATCGTGGGTCATACAATATTCAGCAACTTGCTAATGTGATAATTGGACGAGACAGTAGAGACTAGAGAGCCCTGGCAGATGGCCCGGCTGGCCCCGAACTCTGGCTATTCTAACATAGATCGTGGTAGTGAGTGGGGACGCTGTTTGAGTGCAGGCCCCGACCTCAGGACTGTAGCGCTGAGCTGCTCTCTACACTCACCCTGCGCTTAGCTGCACAACGGTGACCATCAAGTTCAAGTGCTGCCAGGTTTTAAACAGTTACTTCCTCTCCTCTCGATAATGATGAGTGTTTAAAAGGCCCCATACCAAATAATTTCCTCATTCTTCAAGCGTTAATTAATATTATATTATAATATCACTATTAGTAAATGTTTGACTGTTTCAAATTCACCACGCTGTCTGCATTGCTGTTGTGTTATTACATGTCAGGCGTTGTGCTATGTTCTTACATTCGGATATGAAGTAGACGCTTTTATCCACAGCGACCTACAAGTGAGACTGGCAACGACCCATTTATTCAATAGCAATGGCGCAATCGTCACAACTCAAGATACAGAGAGACTACGTCACCAAACTGCATTCTGAATGAGGCTGCAGAGAGCACCGGGCGGTCCGTGGGATGTTGTAATTGACGCAGCGGGGCGCCAGTGGTTGAGAGCTGCACAGATGAGCTGAGCCTCAGCGCCACACTTGGTCTATTTGTGGCCTCCTATCAGTCTCTCACTGCTATTCTGGCTCTACAGTTATCTACTGATAGAGATACAGAAGTACTGGAGACTCACACACAGAGACATAGGCATGCTCACAAATGTGCATGCACTCCCTCACACAGACACACGCACACTTCCAGCAATCCCCATAAAGGCAAGCAGCCTATCGTGTTGCAATAACATCATTGACAATACGTGATTTATCCAATTGCGTACTTCAGATAGGCCTACAAATGAAGGGACTCGTTATAGTCAATGTGTTCTATTTCAATACGTAAACCTGTTTTGACGAGCTAGAAGCTTCAAGCAGTGAATGAGCGAATAAGCTACTTGTGTAGCTATATAGTGTAACAATAGATTATAGTATTAAAAGTATTATTTATAATAAAATTATTTATTTCGCTATAATAACTCCAATACAGACTTATAAATAGTTTTCAACTCTGGGGCGTCCTGGTTCGGGTTGTCCCTTCTGCTTGCCGTTGCTCCACAGCCATTGGTCGAGGGGAAAAGATGGCGCTGTCCGCGGAATTGTGAAAACAATGTGTCCAATAAGGATGAAAATCTTTCGTAATTAGTTCGCAGGCTAGTTTTAGATGATACACATCCACTCCATTCTGTTTGTAGTTGCATTGTGATCGTGGTAAGACAAGAGTTGTCCTGGTCTCGTGATTCTAGTGATGTATCAGTGGACGTTAGCATGACAGTAGGCAGTGCTCTCAGTTGGAGGTTTATCAACCTAAACGCTTGATGCAATGGCCTTTATGTAATCGAGCTTCACAGTTTACGGTTGTATGAGGTATTCTGACAGATTTAAGTTATTCAGACCAAAGATTGCAGCAATATATTCTTAGTTCCTGTTTTATTACGAGCTCTATGTAGAACTGACAGTAGTCTGCATTGATGCAAAAATATTGAGCTCGCTCATTACAATCTTATTAATCAATGTACTGATTGAATGTCGTGGAATACAACACAGACCGCAAATATAGTAAACAATGCATATCCACATTATCAACGTTGAAAGCAAGATGAGGCAAAACTATACTGCTAAAAGACGGTGCAGCTTTATGTTGTTGTTGTTGTTCGGTTGTCTCATGTAAGATGCACGTGGCGTTTTCCCCTAGAATTCCCAGAATGATTCCTGCCTTTCGGCAAGTTGGGGAGAAGCAGCTCCCCAACCCCGTGCTCTGCATGGCGTGGTCCCCTAAAAGAGATCTCATCGCCCTGGCCAACACATCTGGAGAAGTAGGTCCAACGTGTAGTTCTCGATCCAGAATGTTAGCGCTGTTGGTAGTTTCATGAACTCCTTTTCCTTAGCTTTTGCTACATCGGCTGGCCAACTTCTACCGAGTGTGGAGCCTCCCGGCCACAGAGCACACAGGGAAGGAGATCACTGCGCTGGCCTGGAGACCCGATGGCAAGAGTAAGGAACTTGGACACATGCAGCCACACACACATACATCCACCCCACCTCTCTCCCTGAGCTGCTGTCATGTAACCTTCCTGTCCCACAGTCCTGGCCTTTGCCCTGGGGGACACCAAGCAGGTTGTCCTGTGTGATGTGGAGAAGGCAGAGATTCTCCACCTGTTCACTGTGGAGAACGCTGTGTCCTGCATGCACTGGATGGAGGTGCTGGAGGAGAGCAGGTCCTCATTACATTATATAACATACATTATATTATGACATACAGTCTATAGGTTGTTATACTCTATATGAGGCTGGTACACAAACACCTGGCCTGTGTCTTCCAGTGTCCTCAGTTCCTTCTACAATTCAGAAGATGAATCCAAACTTTTTCTTCCGAAATTACCAGCACTTCCAAAAAGGTAAAGTAAAAGATCGAACTACATATACATACTGTATATTTATATAATATGAGTATTTTACACCAAGAGATGTGCTCCTTGTATACCAAATACACTAAAACTTATTCTTACCCCCCACCCCAGCTACAGTACAACATCAAATATATTCAGGTATGTAAAAGGTTAATGCAGCACAAGTGACCTGTTATTGAAAGTGATGACCCAGTTGTCATCAGTTTCAATAAATCATCTGGAGATGTACAGTATGTGTGATTTTGGGTCCATCTGTTTTAGCGAGGAGAAATCTGATGAGATCATGAACCTTCTGGGCGACGTCAGGTAGGGTGTGGAGAAGCTGCTGCTTAAATCAAATCTGAACTATTTGTCACAGGGTTTTAGTTAAATGTGTTCTATTAACGTGATGCTAAACAATCAGACAAGTTTGAATTCAAATCTCAACGACCAGGTTGGACTGATGAAGCCCCTCCCCTCACCCCTCCCACACAGACTCAACATCCTGGTTGTGGGCGGGGCCTCTGGCTGCGTGGAGCTCTATGCCTACGGGATGTACCGCATCGCCACCCTCGCCAAGGTGAGGGCCGTCTACCGTCATGCTGCCTCCATCTGGCTCTGTGTTACCTGCTGCTGCTGCCTCCACCTGGCTCTGTGTTACCTGCTGCTGCTCCTGCTGCCTCCATCTGGCTCTGTGTTAACTGCTGCTGCTGCCTCCACCTGGCTCTGTGTTAACTGCTCCTGCTGCCTCCATCTGGCTCTGTGTTACCTGCTGCTGCTCCTGCTGCCTCCACCTGGCTCTGTGTTAACTGCTGCTGCTGCCTCCACCTGGCTCTGTGTTAACTGCTCCTGCTGCCTCCATCTGGCTCTGTGTTAACTGCTCCTGCTGCCTCCACCTGGCTCTGTGTTAACTGCTGCTGCTCCTGCTGCCTCCACCTGGCTCTGTGTTAACTGCTCCTGCTGCCTCCATCTGGCTCCCTCCTAACCGCTGCTGTGTGCAGGTCCAGGGCAGCTGCCGCAGCCTCAGCCTCTCCATGGACCTCAAGTCCCTGTCGATCATCACGGAGGTCCGGTCGGTGGACAACGACCCAGAGATCTGCTATGTCCAGGTGGTGAACATAAATCCCATAATATAACATCACACGATATGACATTCCATAACATAACATATCACATCATATAACGTAACATCCAATAATATTGTAACATCACATAATATAACGACTATAACAACTTTCTTTGTACACCAATTAATATTGGTGTGCAAAGAAAGGAAGTCCCTCCCAACTACAGAAGAACAGAAGGGATGTTACATATATTGCTGAATAAAGGCTAAAAATACACATTGTGATATTGAAGTCTGATGTGGAATGATTATTCTATTGTATCATAATGGCAGCAATAAGTCATAATTTTGGGGCACACACTGACTTTGTCTGTCTCGCGTGTGTTTCTGTGTGCTTTTGTGTGCTTTTGTGTGTGTGGTGTGTGTGCGTGCGTGCGTGCATGGGTGTGTGCGTGCGTGCGTGTGTGGTGTGTGCGTGTGTGGTGTGTGTGTGTGCGTGCGTGCGTGTGTGGGTGGTGTGTGTGTGCGTGCGTGCGTGCGTGATCAGCTGGACACAGGGCTTCTTTCGGACTGTCTGCCCGAGGTGACCAGGATGGCCCGGAAGTTCAGCCACATCTCCACGCTGCTGCAGTACCTGCGTCTGTCCCTCACCTGCATGTGTGAGGCCTGGGAGGAGATCCTCATGCAGATGGACCTGCGCCTCACCAAGTTTGTTCAGGTGGACAGCGTTGTGTAGCGTCGTGTCTCTGGACCGTGATCTGAAGCCGGGGTGGACGTCTTGACCTTGGCCTGTCTTGTTCTTGTGTCTTGTGGTGTGTCTTTGTAGGACAAGAACACCAGCACACAGGTGCAGGATGAGTTTCTAGAGCTGTTACTGTGGGGTCAGTCCAGGTGAGAATCTCATTTACATAATCATTCATTATTTCCTCATTATTTGTTTTTTTTTCCCTCGTTGTCTTTGATTAATTATTTCCTAATTATATTGAACTATTTCATGATTAGCTTTGGATTATTGTCATCATTACCTTTTGAATAATTATTCCCTTGTTGTCTCTGATTAACATTAATGCGCCGTGTTAGCTGGATGCTGTCTAATATTTTTGGTTGTAATACCTGTAATTCCCTGTAGAGGACAGCAGATACTGTGAATTGAATAGAGTTGCTAAGTCTAAGTTCTAAACAGAAAAAGTTGAATGGGAGTCAACAAAAAGTTTAGATTTCAATCTGAAATCTTTCTGTGCAGCCCTGAATTACAGGCCCTGCTCATGAATCAGCTCACAGTCAAGGTAAGAGAGAGGTGTGAATGCATGCATGGATAATAAACATATATAATAAACATATACATATTGTCTATAAATCAAGCCCAGTACAGCACTTTAATCAGTGAACATCTGTTACATGGTTGGTGATGGTCACACTAGGGTCTGAAGAAGCTTGGCCAGTCCATAGAGTCGTCCTACAGCAGCATACAGAAGCTGGTCATCAGTCACCTGCAGAGGTGAGTGTCTCTCACTACAGCATTACATCTACAGCTACCTCTGGCCCTCCTAGCCATCCCAGGTAGGAGCGCGTTCCTTTTCTGTGTTCCTTCTCAAGGAATGCCTCTGGGTTTGGGGGGCTGTTCCCTCGTCCTCAGATGGCTTAGGGGTGGGTGGGGGGGGGGGGGGGGGGGGGGGGGTGTTGTATAACAGGGCTTGTGAAGCCCTTTACTGTCGCCGTGATTTAAGGGGCTGTACAAATACAATTGACCTGACAACCCGTCAGCCTCCCTGTTGCTGTGTTCACTATTCACTGTCCTCCTCCAGCGGCTCGGAGGCTCTGCTCTACCATCTCAGTGAGGTCAGAGGGATGTGTCTGTGGAAACACAAGTTTGAGCCCCTGGGTCTCAATGCAGCTGCTATAGAAGGTACAAAGCCCACCATCACTAGAACCATAACTACAACTACAACTACAGCTACAGATCCTTTTACCTGGTTCTCACACATCTGCTACAGTTGTTACCAAACACACCACTGCTAGAAGAACCATAAATAGAAGCCAAACCATTAATAAAACCATTATACATCTTAATGACACCATTGATCTGAATGGGTTTTCTCCTTCCTGTGTTCAGATGCCATCACGGCTGTGGGCTCCTTCTCTCTGAAAGCTAATGAACTGCTCCAGTGAGTTGCATTGATTTATTTCTCCATTTGCAGTGTCCATCTACATGTTTCTTCTGATGTAACCGAGTTTGTTTCTCTCCACAGAGTCATTGACAAAAGTATGAAGAACTTCAAGGCCTTCTTCCGCTGGCTGTATGTGGGTAAGAGCCTCACAGATACACAGAGCTCCTCAGTGTGTCCCAACAGCATGTCAACATCACATCCATCTTCTGCATTAAAGATGGACGGGATGACACAGGGAATTATCCAGGATGTTCTTTGTAGGCACAGAATGAAGCATGAAGATATTCCTCCCATAACTTTATCTGAATCCATGCACGTATGTCGTCAGTGTGGTTAGCGGTGGGCGTGAACTCACAGGCTTCTGGTTGCTTTGCTCTGTTCTCTCCTGCAGCCATGCTGAGGATGTGTGAGGAGCACGTCCCCCCAGAGCTCAACAAGGTGAGAACCGACCTGCTGCCCCGTCTGGAACACAGAACACAGAACACAGAACAAAGAACACAGAACACTAACGTCACGTTTGAACTCTCTTAGATGACACAGAAAGACATCTCTTTTGTGGCCGACTTCCTGTCTGAGCATTTCAGTGAGGTGAGAGGAACAGCCCCGTGATACATGACATCTATACGTCTAGAAACTAACGTCAACTCTCAACTATTGTGTGACAGAATGAAGAGCTGTTTGACCGGAAAGGGAAGTACTTTAATGTGGAGCGAGTGGGCCAGGTAAGGTATCATCTCAGCTTTTGTGGTTGGTGCTCGTGGTGTCGTGGGCTCCTGGGCCCGGTTCTTAACATGAGGTCTTGTACAGTATCTTAAAGACGAGGACGACGACCTCGTGTCTCCGCCCAACACCAAAGGAAACCAGTGGCTCAAGTTCCTCCAGGAGAGCAAACACCTTAAAGGTACCCCGGGAAATGATGTTCCTCAAAACATATGATCGCACGCCCGCTTCCCACCGAACCAGCTCTGGTCGCTGAACCTGTGGCGTTCAGGATTCTCGGAACCATGGTTCAATCAGCCACCGGTTCCACCGGTTTCTGAACAGAACCATTGGATGATCGTGGGTGTGTCATCACCGGAGGGCGTTGCAGAATGAGCACACCTGGAGTAGGCAGTGGCAGCGCGCCCTTTTCCCCATCCTCTTTCCAACACGTAGAAGATGACACGCCCACTGAAGGGAGTCATGGCTGGCACGTCAGTTCAAGGGGAGCCTGCTGTTTTTGGGGGGGTTCCAGCCGGGTCCACCTTTCAGGGGTTCTGCAGCAAATTTAGCGACGGTGGTTACACGCCAAACGGTTCAAGCTGTGGCGTGGATCATACCAGAACCCGTTCCGTGTTGGTGGAAAAGGGGTGTCATTGGGGTCTAGGGGCTCGGTGTGTACACGCGCTCACAGTGTGTGTCTCTATGTGTGTGTGTGTGCGTGTGCGTGTGCGTGTGTGTGTGCATGTGCATGTGCGTGTGCTCAGAGAGTCCACTGCTGTTCCCCTCCTACCCCCACAAGTCTCTCCACTTTGTCAAGAGGATGATGGAGGGAGTGATCGAAGGCTGCCTGCAGAACCCAGCGGTGAGGTCTAAAAGCCGCCAGTGTTTTTAAAAGGGTATTTCCTCTGTGCTGTATGATTAACGAATGATGCCATTATTTTAATGTCTACAATCAATGCCGTGGATTGTAGGCAGTTAAAGACAGCGGGTGGCCAACACAGTCGCTCGGTCCAGCCCATGTCCTATATCGTTGTATATACGGCTGTCTGTATTTTGCGTTCACAGTCTGTGTTTTTTGCAGGAAGTTATTGGGAAATCAGTGAAACAGGCGGTCTGCATTCCCCTCTACACAGTCCCAGAGAGGTGCGGACTGCTGCTTTTATCATGCTGTCCAAAATGTCCCCAGGCCATGCACAGTTGTTTATGTGGTCCAGATGAATCATCATTGCTTTTTGCTTCTCTGCAGCTCGGAAAACACCCCTCGTCTCTTCGAGCTTCCAGCGCAGTACGTATGGGCCCCGGGCCCTGGTCACGTGACCGTACTCTGGCCAATCGGGCGAGAGAGGCTGACATGTGTTTGTCAACAGGTGGAACGACAGGAAGGCCAACATGCACTATGTGGTGTTCACCATGCCGGAGGGTTCCCCCTGTAAGCTCTACATGCTGCGGAGGGCCACAGACCCCCACAGGTCTGTGTGGCTGTGCTGCTTATCTGTATGTATGTCTGTCTGTCTGTCGGTCTGTATCTGTGTAACTGACTCCACTGACTCCTCCCAACAGGCCTGTTCCCAACAGCGTGGTGTCAGTGGACCTCACTGGCATCTTGAAGGCGCCCCCTCAACAACCTGGTGCACCAGCCAACGTCCAGTAAGTCCGCTCCTCTCTCCTCCGTCGTGTGAACACACAGATTCACAGGTGGACACTGTCTCTCTCTCAACTCAACACATGTGTCGTCCTCTTCAGGCCTAACGCTGCGTACAGCTGCCTGGATGCCCGTTTCTATGACGACGAGATGCTGACCGTAGTCTTGTGTGCAGCAGAGGGGGAGGAAGATAGGGGGCGTGTCTTGGCTCAGCTTCCTCTTGGCTCTGCCCACAGCTGTCAGAATGAGTTCAACTGGGACCCTGCACTCAGGTGTGTGTGTGCATGTTGGAAGCAAATGTTTGCATTAAGGCGGCAATCATAGCACAGCTAACGTTTTGACAATGGACGGGGCGTAACCTTGGAGACAGGGCGGAACCATGGTGACATGTGACATGTAATCATGTATCCTGTATCGCCAGGCTGGACCAGCAGTGTGGTTCTATTCCCAGCCAGACTCTGGTTCTGCAAAACCAGTGGAGGATCCTGGAGAACATGAAGGCCCAGTTTGTGGCCGTCAACGGGATCCGCAAGGTGGCCTGTGTGGTAGGTTTGCCCTCGCCTCTCAGCACCTCAAGTTGTCGGGGTAGTGCACAAGGGTGTTTGACTAGGAGTATTTGTTGTCGATGTATATCGTGCAAAACAAGGGCGTAGAACAGGGTGAGGGAGGGCTTTATAAAGGGGTGTCTGGGTCCAAGGTTGGGACAAGCTGTGTCCTTGGAGTGCATCGCTGGAACCTTTGTGAGATGGAACCTTCAAATGGAACCTTGAGCTGTAGCTCTTCTCCTCCCCTTCCAGCTGAGTGCCAACCTGAGGCACGTGAGGATGTATGAGATGGACGTGGTGGAGGATGAGGAGGACGAGGAAGGAGGGGACTCCCAGAAGGCCAGCACCGACCAGGACACGCTGGAGGCGTCCATGACCAGCCAGGGGGAGGAGGAGGGGGAGGAGGAGGGGGACGGGGGGGGGGGCCGACAGCGGGCCGGAGGGTGCAGAGGGCAAACAGCTCATGGAGGATGTGGAGACACAGCTGGAGTCCCAGGAGGAGCTGGAGCTGGCTTAGGATTTATCTGAATTGGATTTTGTAAATTGGGCGCTTTTTTTGAGGCTCCTTGTTCGCATTAAGTCAAGTAGTGCTTTTTGTTCAATATAAAGTGAATACCATTATGTAATAAATGTATTGTAAGAATGATTGCTTGTTGTATATTCTACAATTATGATTTTATATATTTTTTTCCATTTTGGTAGACTTTAATTATTTAAGTAAATTCAATTAAAGTAAAAAAAAAAGCACATTACACATGAATTGAAAAGTATCCGAATCGACAAAAGCGTGTCTGCCAAAGCTACAAGCGAATGTGAACACGTATATGCTTGGTAACGTGCGCGCCCCCGATACAGCGACTACGTCATTACGTCTGTTTTCCGCCGCCTGTTGGTCTTTCACAGTTGGTAACAGGAATCACGAAAATGGCCTCGACCCTGCCCGTATATCAGAGTAAACGGGGGAGATGACGGTGTTTTGCCAGTTTAGTACGCGGATCACCCGAGTGAAACGTAGATAAAAACCCGAGTGAGGATTAACAAGGAGTCTTATCGGCCTGGAGCGGACTAACGGCAGACTACCGCAGGGTTCGTAGGTGTTCCTGGCCGCTATGGAGGATATCAACTCTAACATCAACGCGGACCTGGAGGTGCGGAAGCTTCAAGACTTGGTGAAGAAACTCGAGCAGCAAAACGAGCAGCTTCGGAGCCGGTCTACGTTGTTGTCGTCGTCTGGAGCGGTGTCCGGGAGCCACCGGCCGCACAGCGCCGGGTACGACTCTATGTCAGCGGGACTGGCCGGGTTCCCTGGGGTGGGGTTCGGCGGAACGGGCGGCTACGGTGGGATCCTGGAGAACTCTCGCTGCCTGAGCCCCAGACTCTCTTACGATGGCATCAGCTTCAGGAGATCCTACGCCGGGGAGGGGGCGACGGCGGCCACCTCCATCTCGAGTATGAACTCGTTTTACGCCGATACCACCGGCAGCTTTAAGGATGAAGGGGACGACTCGATCCTAGACGAAGTGGAAATACTAGATCTTGAAGACATGGACTGTTTGAACGAGGAGGAAGACAGCTGGTGAGTGTTTAACAGCGTGACGTGTGTGTTGTGCTTTGGCGTCTGCTGTCAACTTAACTGCCGCACACAGCGGCTGTTATTGGGGGCGGGGGGGCATCGACCACCGGGTTCTGCATGGGAGTCGTCTTGGATGGCTTGCGTAAGTAAGTGCGGAGTCATCGATACAGAATACGACACTTGTTGTGGATCGGGACGGGCTGGTCTCCCTCCTTGGCTACCATATCGCCACACTTTTGGGGCGCTGCCACTCCGCTGCCCTGACGTAAGATACGGTCTAGACGTGCATTGTCATGCCATCACCTGCAAATGACAGTGCTGTGATTGGCACTATTAACATAACAGTGCTCCGTTCGTTTGATCCGCTAACCTTTGGAGCCCAGGCCTACTGCAAGACGTAGCCGCTACCTCCGGTTTACTATAATGGTAGACACTGGCCCAGTACCGCAAGATCGCGGTCCCGGTGGCCCGGTGAACCGTTTTAATGCCGTGATGTGGCAGATCGCTTGGCACGCCGTGACACTGGTGGCTGGGGAGCGAGTTGTTGTTATGTTGCCTGACGTCCACTGGGAAGAACTCCGCCATGGTTACTAATCCTGTTTATACTCACTGGGTTTCAGTTGGTAGGGACGACGCTCCACGCCGATCCCGCTATAACCTTCAGATAGCATTGTTCACAAAATGACCATAAAGTCGCCAGTAGAGCTCCCCGAAAGTCATTCTTGGTTTTACCTTTTATAGTATGGAAGTGCATGTCCATCGGGTCTTAAAACGTTTAACGGTCAAATTAGATAACGGATATGCTGGCTCTGTAAATGAGGTCAAAGGTCAGATAACATCCTCCTGAAATGCACATGTAGTTTTGTATGACAATTACTGTAACGACCACTTCCTCAGAGATGGTCTGTCTCTGGGGGGCTTCTTGTCCTCATCTACAGCAAACCCTGACCTCCTTTTAAGGCTCTGAGCGGCAGAGAGCCCGCTGCATCCTATTGTAGGTCAAACACTCAGAAAGCATTTGGCATGATGCTCATATGAAGAGCATCTCTGCAGGACACCACCGCTAGGATAACCAGGAGGCCTTAGGATTCCCCGAGTCATCAGAGACAAAAGTGGGACAACCTCAGCAGCCCTCTTTAAATAAAGTTGCTCAGGGTTGTGGCCTGTTATGTGTGTAGCATGACCTCACAAGCCAGTCATCGATCCAGACCAACAGACTCTGTACTGCAGCACCCATCCAGGCCTACCTATCTGTTGTCTCCCATGAACCCGTTCCCCTGGTAATCCCAGCTCCTGTGTGCACGCCCCCCCCTGGATGAGATCACTATCAGGGATTATCCGGTAGCACCTAACCTCTGCCAACTCTTGTCACACACACCCGCAATCCTCCAAATTAGCGCTGAGCTGGATTACAGCACCGGCTGCTCCTTTAGGGGACACCCCATGTGTTCCACGCACCACATGGTACACTGAGCCGGTACACAGACCTACACGGACCCGGTACACGGACTGGTACACGTACACGGACCGGTACATGGACCTGGTACATGGACGGACCCGGTACACAGAACTGGTACATGGACCTGGTACACGGACCTGGTACATGGACCCGGTACATGGACCTGGTACATGGACCCGGTACATGGACCGGTACATGGACCCGGTACATGGACCTGGTACATGGACCTGGTACATGGACCTGGTACATGGACCGGTACATGGACCGGTACATGGACCTGGTACATGGACCTGGTACATGGACCGGTACATGGACCTGGTACATGGACCTGGTACATGGACCCGGTACATGGACCCGGTACATGGACCTGGTACATGGACGGACCTGGTACATGGACCTGGTACATGGACCTGGTACATGGACCTGGTACATGGACCTGGTACATGGACCGGTACACTGAGCCGGTACATGGACGTGGTACATGGATCAGTACATGGACCTGGTAGGGGTGCATAGTGCACACTACATGCTGCACTACTCACACCTTGGAGAAAATGGTACTTACCTCATTGTAATGACTACATTTGATTCATTCTGGCCAATGGTACATAATACATAAAGCATTGCACACTACATGATGCTTATGATATGGTACGTACAACACATGTGGTACCTATCATTACTTCTGACAAATGGCATGTGAAAAGGGCTTTGTATCTGTCGGGTTGTCAATAAAATATCCAAGACAGCGCTTGATGGATATATGATATTTTGTGCACAGGCTCCCTGTGACAAAAATACACATTATTGTGTTCCTGGCTACTCATAACAGGCTATCATTTATCTTCTGATGGAATCCAGTTCTGGGGACTGCGTGGATTCTCGGTAATCCTAGTCTTTGGGTCCTAAGTGGTCCCTAAACGGTATCGGCTCCTCACCTCCTCAGGTGTCACATGTCAATGTCAGTGTAGGTGTACTTGAGCCGTGTATCTCCTAGCAGGGCCTGTGTCTGCATGTTAGCGTTGTGTTACCCCAGGCCATGAGGACCTTCACCTGGAACCCAAGCAGCTGCTGAGTCAGGCCTTTTCCTGGCAGACATGCCCCTCTCCTCCTCTCTTATCTCCTCTCTTCTCCTCTCCTCCTCTCTTCCATCCCCTGCTTTCTGTTCTCCTCTGTTGGCGTCTCTTTTCTTTTCCTATTCAGAGTACAATTCATGAAGCTGAGGGTTGTGTTAACTCGCGTATCAATGTGAAGCAGACAGCTAAACTGTTCAGTCCTTGACATTCCTGTGACCACCTCGGTCTGTCTTTACAGGCTTTTTATGAATCAGTGAGTATTTGAGCATCAAAGCACTGATTTTTGACGGAGAGAAGAGCTCAGAGGGCTAATGGTTGGATGTTCTCATTCCTCGTGGTTTGGGCTCAGTGTCCAGATTCACAAAGCAGAACTTTCCTAAATGTAGGCCTGTCATTTCTGCAGAGTAGGTTGAATTTGGTTGAATTATCTTAAGTAGTACATTGTTATTACATTACTGTTGTGTACTACGTTAAAATAAAAGTATTTCTCAAATCAGGCCTGAATAAATGGGTCTAAGTGAAAATGTACCATTATGTTATTAATACTAGTGTCTCCCACGTTTCCATAACGTCATAAAGTCTGTTTCTAAAACCCCACATTCTGGTGGTCGCCCACACACATCATTCACCACACAATGCAGACGTCTTGTCAGCATCATTCAGAGATGGCGGCGTTCTGACGGAGCTCTCTGGAAACGCCACACTCAGCCTCACATGCAGTGGAGTCAAATGAAAAACAAACCCCTAACAGCATTGTGTTAGCGTGGGACTGGTCAGCAGTGGGCTGTGTGAGGCCACGTGAGATTGAAGGGTTGTTTCCTGTGACGCTGCCCAGGCTGTACGAGGCCAAGCTGAACAGCCCGCTGCAGAAGGCCCTGAGCCCCATGGTGTGGTGTCGCCAGGCCCTGGACCACCCCAGCCCCGACATGGAGACGGCCAAGCGCTCCCTCATCCACAGACTGGAGCTCACCATGTCAGGTACCTCTTCTGTCCTCGCACCCACGCCTACTGGTACCCAGGTCTGTGGAGGTCACCACGGCTACACAGGTACCTGCACCCCTCTCTCTCCTCGCACCCATACATAGACAGTACCCAGGTCTGTGGAGGTCACCACTGCTACACAGGTACCTGCACCCCTCTCTCTCCTCGCACCCATACATAGACAGTACCCAGGTCTGTGGAGGTCACCATGGCTACACAGGGAACTGACAACCTCTTCTCCACCGACCATTTGCCACACACACACACACGCACGCACGCATGCACATACACACAGACAAACACACACACAGGTAACCACATTTCCACCCATATCGTCTCCACCCTCACTTTGAGCCAAAGCCAATTGGATTAAACAGGGCATGACCCTTCCCTCATAATCTTCAGCTAATGAAGTTATTAATGAAGAATACATCCTTAATCCTGGATGGGGTTGGTATTAAATCCAGCAGCATGTCTAATCAGCACAGAATAGGCTCTATAACTCACAAACATAACTGCTACGCTACAATTTGCCAAAATACAATCCATAAAATACACACACAGGCGTGGGTGTGTGGAGTGCATGTTATTCTGCGTGGGTGTGTGAATAAGTGCACAAACGTTTGTGTGTGTGTGTGTGTGTGTGTGCGTGCATTGCTTGGCTGTGTTGGTTGACAGGTTGGGCAGGAATCCATCTGTGGAATCAATCTGGGTGTTGTCTTAATAATTTGTGGAGAGGATTTTGAAGCAAAGTGCAGAGGTTTGGCGACGCTCTCGTTACACACAGTCATACCAACGTATGTTTCAGGGAAACAAAAGAACAGCCTGATGGACTGAAAGGATTGATTCTGCTGAGCATCAGGATTAGGTCCTGGAGGCTCCAGGACTTGCATAACCTGCGTTGTGCGTCTTCCAGATTTACCTACGCAAGTAGTCGGAGAACAGAGATGATCACAAAACTGGACCTATATCGAATCAGGTGTACAATATGCTGAACCCTTCTACCCTGAACACCCTCTGTGCCCACCGCTCCCTCCCCTTCACAGCCATAGAAGTGCTGAGCTGTGGTTGTTGGGTTCTTTTATGCCTGCTCCTGTGCCCTCCTGTAGCGCCCACTGTCTCTGAGGCTGTCCCTCACATTGGGGCACACACACTAAAAATAGTCCCAGAATAGCCAGCCCGGCCCCCCACACACACACACACACCAGAGGTCAGTTCCATTTTTACACGTGCGACCATGTGCCCATTAATCACGAGACCCATGCCTTCTGAGAAGGAGAGCCCTGCCTCTCTCTCTGAACAGCACCTGGAGAGAGGAGTCGGGCTGGCGAGCAGGAGACCGTCCAGGGGGGGCGTCGCCGTCCAGCTGGGCCTCCTCACCAGAGCGCTGGCCTTGCGGTGGTACCGATGACGTCGCCGGTGATGTCATCGTTATGTTATTGTTATGTTGTCCAGCCCCGAGATGTTGTTGGAAGTTTGCTGAGCGTGAGGTGTTGGTCTTGGTCTTCATTAAGTCTTCACCACAGTGACGTGAACTCAGGAGACTTAGGAGGGGACCTCGTCGTGCTAAGACAGCGATACGAGCGTTTCTTTACCTGCTTGGCCAACGCATCGGCAATGACATCATGTTCAAAAGGGTGAAGCCTTCACTGTGCTCCTATAATAGGTTGAAAGCACCTTCCTGGTCAGACAGACTCGGTCAACAATGGCCGTGAGATCATCACGTATGTCATCAGGGATGTGGTGACTCCTGGATACTCCTCTCTCCCTCTCCGTTGTGGACACAAGCAACTGAAAGGGATGGATGAAATGCATGGGATGGATGGAAAGCACAAAGGGTTTGACACAGTTGTGGGAGTGTTGTCCGTTCCTGAAGCGTGTTACACTCTCTACTCTGGGTCTAAAAGGAGGGAGACAGCTGTAGTATAGAGTAGACAACAGCTTCACAAAGACGCCAGCTTCCTGTGTGTTTACAGAGCATGTGTGAGAGTGAGCCCTCTTCCAGACCACACCCTCAGCTCTCTCTCTCTCTCTCTCTCTCTCTCTCTCTCTCTCTCTCTCTCTCTCTCTCTCTCTCTCTCTCTCTCTCTCTCTCTCTCTCTCTCTCTCTCTCTCTCTCTCTCTCTCTCTCTCTCTCTCTCTCTCTCTCTCTCTCTCTCTCTCTCTCTCTCTCTCTCTCTCTCTCTCTCTCTCTCTCTCTCGGGGATTTGTCGTCCGTTGCCATGGAGCGAGGGTGAGTTTGTATTGGTTAAGGAATGTCTCTCAAGGAAGTGGAAAGGGTTTGGCTTTAGTGTCGTGGCTACCAGTACAATACAGGATGCCGTGCCAAAGGTGCAGGGATGTTGGCCTTTGGACCGGCCGTGCCGTCAACAGGCTTATCTTGATGACGCCCTGGTGATTCTGCCCTTTGTTCACCACAGGTAGGCTCATCAAATGCTCTATCTTCAGCCAAGGCTCCTCATAGGCTAAGTACCCTCACATCCCAAGTACCCTACCATGCTAAGTACCCTCACATCCCAAGTACCTTACCATCTAAGTACCCTCACATTCCAAGTACCTTACCATGCTAAGTACCCTCACATTCCAAGTACCTTAAGTACCCTCACATCCCAAGTACCTTACCATGCTAAGAACCCTCACATCCCAAGTTCCGTACCATGCTAAGAACCCTAATATGGATGCATACTACAACAGAAGTACCAGGTTGGGTCAAACCCACATCGACATGACATCGACCGCTTCCTCAAAGGGGCGGAAGGACATATGTTTAGAAGGATGAATTGAGCCACCGGGATGTTTCACATATCAATGCGTATTCCTCCTCTCAGTTTCCCTGTGAATCAGGGAAAGGCCTTCACAATGACCTCCTCTGTAGCTTACAATCATGTGAGACCCCTAAAGCTTGTGTTGCATTCACCAGTCAGTCAGTGCTGTTGAGACTCTTCACCACAATGCCAGATATTGTTTGTCTTCACATTGACTGTCCTGGCTGTACTGTGCTTGTGGCGCTGGTCTTGTGTTCTATGGCGACAGTATGTTCTGTTCCAGCCTCAGTAAGTAAACAGGAGCTGCCCCTGCATGTCTGCGGAGCGGCCACAGCTGCAGCAGTGCAGAGGACAGCTCTGCAAACAGCCGTGTTGTACCCGCGTGCCTGGGGATGGATTACCCAGCGCAGCACACGCTAGCCGGTTAGCCTGGCCTGCCTTGGGATGGAATGCACAGAGACAATAGACACCAGGTTCAAACAAGGACACCACTACCCACAGTCAGCCTGCATGGGCAGTTAGCCTGCATGGTCAATTAAGCTGCAATAGCCTCCGTAGCATGTATGGACATTTAGCATCCATAGCCAGTTAGCGGCCCTCTGGACAGCTAGCTAGTGCTTTTATCCTACATGATGTGATGGAGACATTCCTTCACAGCATGATCCTAAAGACAGGATGATGTTGACGTTGTGTTGAATAATGGAGAGAGAGAGAGAGAGAGAGAGAGAGAGAGAGAGAGAGAGAGAGAGAGAGAGAGAGAGAGAGAGAGAGAGAGAGAGAGAGAGAGAGAGAGAGAGAGAGAGAGAGAGAGAGAGAGAGAGAGAGAGAGAGAGAGAGAGAGAGAGAGAGAGAGAGAGAGAGAGAGAGAGAGAGAGAACGAACTTGTCTTCAGTAATGATAAAGGGAGTTTTTACCACTCTGCAGTGTAACAACGTTCTCTAGAGCTGGCTGTGGTGTCACTGTTCAGACTCCTCTCACAGCGCAGCCCGGGCCTCTGTACAGTCTGACCCAGTAGCGTCTCCCCGGGACTCTTTGACCGTGGCGGCGACCATCTGGGCCAGCGCCGCACACAGCCAGGCATTGTGCTGGTCAGCAGTGCGGCGAGCTAAATGGTGTGCATTGTTGAGTGTTACGCAGCTAATGATGAAGCATGTCTTCATACCGCCTACGCCTGCCACATGGACCATGGACTAGGAGGCCCGCCTGTCTCTCCCGGCGTGTCTCTCCCGGTGTGTCTCTCCCGGCGTGTATCTCCCGGTGTGTATCTCCCGGTGTGTATCTCCCGGTGTGTCTCTCCCACCCGGTGTGTCTCTCCTGACGTGTCTCTCCCGGCGTGTCTCTCCTGACGTGTGTCTCCCGGCGTGTCTCTCCCACCCGGTGTGTATCTCCCGGTGTGTCTCTCCTGACGTGTCTCTCAGGGTGTGTCTCTCCCGGCGTGTCTCTCCCGGCGTGTCTCTCCCGCCCGGTGTGTCTCTCCCGGCGTGTCTCTCCTGACGTGTCTCTCCCAGCGTGTCTCTCAGGGTGTGTCTCTCCCGGCGTGTCTCTCCTGACGTGTCTCTCCCGCCCCCGACACAGCGCTGGCTCAAAGCGCGGTGGTACCAACGGTCATGTCAACATATAGTTAGTGGAGGCGGTTCAGCGTGGGTGATGGTGGCGTTTGAATCCTGGTGAGTCTGTTGATGACACCTCTGAGACGCCCCCATGGCCCTGCCGGTGACTGAATCCTTCTCCCTCATGAGAACCATCCCTCCCTCATCACAAGACCAGTCAACATCTGGGTGGGTTTTGTGGATGTCTTGAAGCAGGAGGCGCAGGCTCACCGGTCTCTGAAGTTTGTCTTCTGATCGGGTTCCAGGCAACAAGAGCCGGAGTGCGTACAGCAGCCCCTACAGCCAGCAGACGGGCTACGGCAGCCCGTTCAGCACCAACACCGCCAACAGCCCCTACAGCAGCACCTTCAGCTCCCCGTCCTCCACGCCCTGCAAGGTGCCCATCGTCAGGCAGCAGCTCCTGCCGGGGAACTCAGGTCAGTGGGGTCAGTGGGGTCATGGTGGGGTCACGGTGGGGTCATGGTGCATGGGCAGCATTACCAGCTGGAGGTCGTCTGTATAGTGTCCAGAGGTGTTTGGGACAAGACATAAACTACGACAGTAACAACAAAGCATCAATAAAAAGCCAGTATCAATCCAACGTCAAAGTGTTGTCCATAAAGCAGAGTCTTGTGGTCATTAGCCTGTTTGTCTGTGGGAGAAGTTTACCAGCGCAACGCGGCAGCAGACAGGAACCCCCCCGCGGTGAGCCCTCAGTCGTCGGTGGACAGCGAGCTCAGCACCTCGGAGATGGACGAGGACTCGGTGGGCTCCTCCACCACCTACAAGCTCAACGATGTCACTGACGTCCAGATCCTGGCCCGCATGCAGGAGGAGAGTACGTACACAACCAACAGCACCGCGCTCCACAGTGGCCTCTCATAGAAGGCTCTGATAGTAGACTGATAGTAGACTCTGATAGTAGACTGATAGTAGACTCTGATTGTAGACTCTGATTGTAGACTCTGATAGTAGACTCTGATAGTAGAAGAAGAAGAAGAAGTAGGCTCTTATCGTAGCCTCACACCCTCAAGACCTCAGACATTAACCTCACATCCTGGTGGTAGTCGCACAGGACTTTACCATACTGTATGTATTAATGTATAGTATGTGTTAATGTATATTATACTGTATGTGTTTATGTATATTATATGCAGTGTGTGTGTGTGTGTTTTATACATACATTAGTGCGTGTGTTGGTTAATGTTTATTATATCCTGTGTGTGTGTGTTAATATACATGTGTCCGTGCGTGCGTGTGCGTGGCTGTGTGTCTGTGCATGTGTGCTTGTGTGTGTCTGTGTGTGTGTCTGTGTGTGTGTGTGTGTGTGTGTGTGTGTGTGTGTGTGTGTGTGTGTGTGTGTGTGTGTGTGTCTGTGTCTGTGTCTGTGTGTGTGTATGTGTGTGTGTGTCTCTGTCTCTGTGTCTGTCTCTGTGTGTCTGTGTGTGTGTGTGTGTCTTTGTGTGTGTGTGTGTGTGTCTGTGTCTGTGTCTGTGTGTGTGTGTGTGTGTGTGTCTGTGTTTGTGTCTGTGTCTGTCTCTGTGTCTGTCTCTGTGTGTGTCTGTGTCTGTCTCTGTGTGTCTGTGCCTGTGTCTGTGTCTGTGTCTGTGTGTGTGTCTGTGTTTGTGTCTGTGTCTGTCTCTGTGTCTGTCTCTGTGTGTCTGTGTGTGTGTGTGTGTGTGTGTGTGTGTGTGTCTGTGTCTGTGTCTGTGTCTGTGTGTCTGTGTCTGTGTCTGTGTCTGTGTCTGTGTGTGTGTATGTGTGTGTGTGTCTCTGTCTCTGTGTCTGTCTCTGTGTGTCTGTGTGTGTGTGTGTGTCTTTGTGTGTGTGTGTGTCTGTGTCTGTGTGTGTGTGTCTGTGTTTGTGTCTGTGTCTGTCTCTGTGTCTGTCTCTGTGTGTGTGTGTGTGTGTGTGTGTGTGTGTGTGTGTGTGTGTGTGTGTGTGTGTGTGTGTGTCTGTGTGTGTGTATGTGTGTGTGTGTCTGTCTCTGTCTCTGTGTCTGTCTCTGTGTGTGTGTGTGTGTGTGTGTGTCTTTGTGTGTGTGTGTGTGTGTGTGTGTGTGTGTGTGTGTGTGTGTCTGTGTCTGTGTCTGTGTGTGTGTGTGTGTGTGTGTGTGCAGGTCTGAGACAGGACTATGCGGCCACAGCGTCCAGGAGGAGCTCAGGCTCTTCCTGCCACTCCCTGCGCCGCAGCACCTTCAGTGACCAGGAGCTGGACGCCCACAGCCTGGACGACGAGGACGAGCTGCTGCCGCCCGCCTTCCACCCGCTGCCGAGCCGCTTCAGCCCCTCGCCGCGCCACTCGCCCCGCGCCTCGCCACGCAACTCGCCGCGCTCCCGCTCCCCCGCGCGCTCCATGGACTACGGCCACGCCCGCGGCTCCCCGCAGCCAATCAGCCACGGCCGCGGCTCCCCGCAGCCAATCATCAGCCGGCTGCAGCAGCCACGCCACTCGCTGCAGAGCCACGGGGGAGAGCTGCAGACCAACGTGGTGAAGAACGAAGGTGAGAGAGACAGACAGACAGACAGACAGACAGACAGAGAGAGGGAGAGAGAGGGAGACAGACACAGAGAGGGAGAGAGAGGGAGACAGACACAGAGAGGGAGAGAGAGAGACAGACACAGAGAGGGAGAGAGAGAGACAGACACAGAGAGGGAGAGAGAGAGAGACAGACACAGAGAGGGAGAGAGAGAGAGAGAGACAGACACAGAGAGGGAGAGAGAGGGAGACAGACACAGAGAGGGAGAGAGAGAGAGACAGACACAGAGAGGGAGAGAGACAGACACAGAGAGGGAGAGAGACAGAGAGAGAGGGAGAGACAGAGAGGGAGAGAGACAGAGAGAGAGAGACAGACAGAGAGAGGGAGACAGACACAGAGAGAGAGAGGGAGACAAACAGAGAGAGGGAGACAGACACAGAGAGAGAGAGGGAGACAGACAGAGAGAGGGAGACAGACAGACAGAGAGAGGGAGACAAACAGAGAGAAAGGTAGAGAGAGAGAGACAGACAGACAGACAGAGACACAGACAGACAGAGAGAGAGACACAGACAGAGAGAGAGAGACTTGGGCATTGAGAAAGAGCCAGCGATGGGGACAGAGACGTAGGTTTGGAAACAGAGAGGGACTGACTGGCTCTACCTCTGGTTGGTGGAGGCCAGCACCAGGACACAGTCCAGTCAGTGGGACTGGGCCCCTCATGCTCCCCGTGTGGTTCTGGTGTTGTAGAGAAGCTGAGACGAAGCCTCCCCAACCTGAGCCGCTCCTCGGTACCAGCCGGCCCGGGTCCAGAGCCCGTCAAGAACAGCCGCAGCATGGAGTCCAACCTGCAGACCCCCAACGGAGGGTCCCCCCGCCACCAGAACCAGTCTGCCAGTGAGTAGTGTGGCGGCCCACAGCCTGTGGAACATGTGGAACATGTGGAACATGTGGAACATGGTGTGTTAGCTGGCAGTGGATCCAGAGTCACGCTGTTATGATAGCCATTCTGTTATGAGCCAAATTACAAGTTATAATAGCGTTAGAGTTATTAGAGTTATGTTATTATGAGCTGTTACTGTAGCCAAGTCGTATTATATTAGCGTGTCATTTTTTTTAAATAGCTATCAAATGCACACTATGACATTGAAAAAAAACAAAAACAAAATAGCAGACTTACATTTTTTATTCACATTTTTTTAGTTTACCTCAAATTGTTTACACAAGCCAATGTTTAATGGCTGCAATTATTTAAGTGATGTTTACCATGCAGGCCATCTCATAGTGTCAGGGGTGAATCATCGTGTGTGTGTGTAATGGAGGACTTGTATTCTCTGCAACGGTTCCTTGTCTCGGCACTAACCCTGCACATGCAAGAGAGCGGGCTGGGTTCTCCACTGTTCTCCACTGCATCCCTCGTGTGGAACGCCTGCACCCTCACACGCGGCTCCTGTCTTTGGAGTGTCCTCACGGCTTTGATGCACCTGGGAGATGTTTCTTTGAGTTGGTCTTCACCTCCTATACTTTCTTGTACTCTCGTTTCATTTTTCCTCTCTTCTCCTTCTGAGCATCACTTTCACTTGGGTGTCGGAGCTGTGGGTCACAGTGGGTTTACCGGGTCAAACTCTGTACCGCTACACCGCCAACTCACGCTTCAGACACAAATCTGTAGGCTCCGGATCAGAGCGGGCGCTGATTTATGGCTTTAAGGAGAGGCCAGGCCGTCCCAGTGAGTCAATGTTGAAGGTCTGCGCTTTAATCCTGGAACTCTTAATGCTCAGGTGTCCTCAGGAGGCCATGTCCTCAAGACGCTTCCATTAAAGGGAAACACCACCAAAGGCGTCCCATCACATCCTCAGCCACAGTGTCAGGGGCCCCCTGGGGTGTGGGCTGGGTGCTGCTCCGGCCATCTCAGTGTCCGGCCGGGTCAACTACCACCATGAGAGAAGGATGTTAGATCACGAGAAGTTAGGGCTCATCGGTCTGTTCAGTTCATCTGTTGACCGATCACTATTACTCTCCTGCAAACAATGTATTCATTGAACTAACTTCTCCAAACTATTTTCTTTCTCTGCTCATGAGGAATGTCCTGAGCAGCAGCTCAGTAATGACACTGCGCCTCATGTTTGAAGGGTGTCGGGTGTTTTCCAAAGACAGTTCTGTCCTCGTTGCATGACCTCATGAAGGGGAACGTCACGGCTAAAGCTCTGCCTCTGCCTCCCTGCCACCTCCTCTGTGAAGCATGTGCTCCCGGTCTTCCTCTGGCCCCCTGCCCATAAACCTCTGCTGTCGCTGGGAATGTTCGCCTGCGTCGCCCCCTAGTGGCTCCTTACTGCACCTGCAGCTGGCGCATGCCCTGTGGCTCTGGCTCTCTAGCCCTACCTGAGTCCCCAGCCCGGTCGGGGCTGCCACGCCTCTGACTCCCTGCTGAAATAACCCTGTCTTTGCAGCGGGCCGGACCCCGAGGTCCTCCACCCCGTCCCGCGCCACTCCAAAAACCAAACAGCACCTCCAGAGCCCATCAGCCCTGCGAGGTAACGGCCCTCTGGGCACACAGACACCCCCCGGCCCCATGGGGTCCCTTCACACCCACACCTGCCCTGTAAAGGGGGGTCACTCCCAAAGACATGTTGGTGTGCAGTGTGGGGTCAGGTCAAACCTCTCTATACTGTATATATAATATATACAGTAATAATATATAATACACACCCCTTCATGTGTGATGTGTCACACCAAAACCCACTCCTGTGCAGGGTCTGTATTCTCTGTATTTAGGACAAAGTGAGAAGTGAGGCCAGTTCTTTCCAGCCTTCTTTATGTTAATCCTCTCAGTGCTGGACTCTGTGAGCTGGTGTGAGTTCAGAGTGGTAACGTCCACGGTGCTGTCCTGTGCTGGATCCCAGAGACAGAACCCGCCACTCTGGGATCTGGATAGCCAGGTCTCAGGCTGTGCTTGCATGGTGGTAACACTGCAGTGCATTTAGCTTTAGTTTCAGTACCGTACTGCTTAGCTACGCAACGCTAACGCACCTCCAGGGTACCCTTTAGAATGGACACATTTAGCCCGTACCCAAAGCCTCCTTTGGTGAATAGAGATCCATGCACTGGGGGGATCGAACCCGGTACCTTTGGCATGGGAGGCGGAGCACTCCTTTCACACACCTGTAGACACCACACCTCTCTCTCAGGGCCAGGCCTTAAAACGTCCTCAGACAACCCACCGCAGTGCTCTGCATCCAGGAGACCCATAGTTGAGTCTGCAAGCGTTCTAAAGCTTCCAGAATGTTCAGGTTGGTGTCCAGCTGGAACTTCCTGTTTATATTCCAGAGTACTGTACGGTACACATCATGCAGTACTCGCTTGTTCCCGGGCCACGCCCTAGCGTATGTGGTCCGAAAGGTTCTGTTTGGGCTCGGTAAGGCCCATGTTAACACCAGCACCAATGAGAGGCGTGACTTGATCTCCAGAAAGCGATCCTCCAGTAGGTGACGCGTGGTACGCTGCTGGCTGCGGTCCAACGCGGGCCGGTCTGATCGTCTGCCGGCCAGGACGACCTGACTGGTGGAGCAGAGTCTCATGGACCTCATGTGTTTGTTTGACCACTGGCTGTTGCTATAGATGTGAATGAATGAGAACCATGAGACTCAATCAAAACAAAGTGGGACAAGCAGAAATTCTTGACAGTTTCAAGTAATGGTAATGTCACACAACAATAAATAAATGGCTTGGGCTTAGAGACCCAAAGCAGACACAACAAAACATCAATAGATGAGCAGCAGTCCTCTACGTAGACCACCGAGCTGCGGGGTCTGACCTCCGCAGCACAGCTGGCTCCAGCTGTGCTGCGCTGTTGTCTCTAAGTTGGACCGGGCGCTGAATTAAGGCTCGTCTCTGCTCCTGTCTCCATCCTTTAGTCCCCCTGTCCTGTTGCTTCGGAGAGGAGGCAGATTTCAGTGAGTATTCACTGAGGATTCTAGCCTACTGAGTATTTGTGAATATTGTGATTGTGACTCCATTGCTGTGGTCTTTGTGTCTTGATGTTGTGCTACGACCTGCCTCATCTAACCTCCACACACGGCCATCTGGGGGGCGTACAACACCAGCCATCTTAGTCCATCGACCGCCATCTTTTTTGTTTGTTTCTAAGAACGCCATGTCATGCTGGGTTGTCGACACGGAACGACCATTCATGTAGAAAGATCACCCTCCTGCCATGCTCCATACATAGTGATAGACTGGAGTACCTGACCTCCTGCCATGCTCCATACATAGTGATAGACTGATAGACTGGAGTACCTGACCTCCTCCCATGCTCCATACATAGTGATAGACTGGAGTACCTGACCTCTGTACTATCAATTGATGGTGGCAGACAGCTGTCAACATATGCTCTATAGTTATATAATCTATATCTATATCCATGTATAGTTATATTTATATACCGTACTATAAACACGTACATGTACCTGTATATGATCATAGTATAGTACATTTAATATCCATCTATAATTGACATGTATAGTTATGTATACATGCCAATACGACACTACACTATGCTATGTACATCTATATATACCACAGTATAGTTAGTAATATACATCTTAATACATGTTATGTATAGTCATATCCATATACTGTATGCCTATACTATAAATACCGGTAACATGTATGTGCGTGTAGTGTAGTATATTATATCTATCCGTGTACATGGTTATATGGAGACATGTGATGTATAACATGTGTTTGAACATAATATCTGCTGTACACCTGATGTGTACAGTACACCCACACTGTACGTCCTGTCTATGGTAATTAGTGAGTCACTAACGGCTCCGCTGCCCTCCAGTCCCCTCCCCCAGTAAGCTGCGCTCCCCAGCCACGCCCTCGCCGCTGGCCCTCAGGCAGCCCGTGAAGGCCACGCCCGCCCCGGGCTCCGGGACCTCCACCCCGCTGCGCTCCCTGGCGCCGCCCCGCAGCGGCCTGCCCCGCCCCAGCGCCACCTCGGGCAGCGCCCTGCCCAGAACCAAGCTGGCCCAGCCCGTACGCAGGTACGTCCACACACACACACACACACACACATTTTAAAGGTTGTGGGAAGGTATACAGTAAATGGTGTGCCTTTGTATGACATCACACCTGGGAGTATGACGGACAGATCAACCCACCAGTTGGTACAGTCCACTGGGTAGGACAGATCAACCCACCAGTTGGTACAGTCCACTGGGTAGGACAGATTAACCCACCAGTTGGTACAGTCCACTGGGTAGGACAGATCAACCCACCAGTTGGTACAGTCCACTGGGTAGGCTGGTTTGATCTAGCATACTGCCACATGTGATGTCACATGGTTTTAAAAAACGAATCAACCTCACACCATGGATGGTAGAATAAGTGATCTTTAGTATTCCTGAATTCCCAGCGTAGGATCATCAAAGTATTATCTTCTCTTGTATCCGAGGCTCAGAACTCACCTCAGAGGATGATGCGTTTCATTGGTTGTCCTCAGGTCTCTGCCCGCCCCCCGGACCTATGGCGGCTCCGGAGAGAACTGGAGGGAAGGCTGTTACTGAGGCCACCAGAGGCTGCTGCACACCACCCATCAAGACTGAGGCTGGTGTCTCAACGTGGCACTTTATCCAGAGTCCTCTAAGAGTCAAGAAGGAGAAGAGAAAGACTTTAGCCAGAATCCTTTAAAGAGTTAACAAGAGAAAGACTTTAAATATAAAACATGACAACTCAAAATATGAAGTGTCCATTTTGTGTACTGACAAGACAGCTGGCATTCAGAGCACATAGCAAGGGAAATGCCAAAGAAAGCAGACAAAAAACAAGATCCTTCTCTGCCACCAGAAGAGGGCGCCCTCGCCTGCCTCTGTGACTGCAATCATCTCCCGACTCCAGTCGAGCTGTCTCGTCTCTCCCTCCTTCACAATCCTCTTCTTCCTTTTCCCTCAGGTTTCAATGTTTTCAAGTCGCTGTCTCTCCAGACTGGAGAGGTCTGTGTAGGGCTGAAGTTCCTTCATGTCTCAGAGCTCCGTGGTTCCTTGTGCTTCACCGGTGCTTCGATCTCGGAGCTGAACGCTCTTCTGATGGTCCTTCAGGTCTCTGGGGCTTCAAGCTCATCGATGTGTTCAATCTTACAGGTGTTCATGCTCTGATGCTCTTCATATCTGAGGGTGCTTGTGTTGGCGCTCATCAATCCAAAAAGGTCTGAATGGCTCTCATGTCTTCAAGCTGGGAGCCACCTCATCTAAAAGGTCTGAATGGCTCTCATGTCTTCAAGCTGGGAGCCACCTCATCTAAAAGGTCTGAATGGCTCTCATGTCTTCAAGCTGGGAGCCACCTCATCTAAAAGGTCTGAATGGCTCTCATGTCTTCATGATGGGAGCCACCTCATCTAAAAGGTCTGAATGGCTCTCATGTCTTCATGATGGGAGCCACCTCATCTAAAAGGTCTGAATGGCTCTCATGTCTTCATGATGGGAGCCACCTCATCTAAAAGGTCTGAATGGCTCTCATGTCTTCATGATGGGAGCCACCTCATCTAAAAGGTCTGAACATCATTCAGGACCTGAAGCTGAGAGCTCCGCCACTCGTGGGGGAGTCTGGAGGAGCATCAATCGTGGAGCTCCTCCATCCAAATGGTCTCGATGGCTCTAGGGTCTTTGTGATGGGAGCTCTCTGATCTATGTCTTGAGAATCATTCATATCCTAAAGCTGAGAACTCTTCAATTCTGAAAGGTCTGATGTTGCTTCAATCATGAAGCTCCTCTATCTTAAAGGTCTGATCGTTCATGTCTTTAGGCGGGGAGCCACTCTATCTAAAAAGGTCTGGAGGTGCTTCATGTCTTGGTTAAGGACTTCTGCATCTAGTTCTAAGAGTTTCTCCTCTCGTGAAATTCAGCATGAATGTAAGCAGATGTTTCTTTTGAAACTTATTTATTCAAATTATTTATGCAGTTTATATGTCCAAGCATCCATATCAGTATTTGATTTAAGATTATACTTTCTTTTTTTTTAACATTAACATGTGTAGTTATTAAACCTCAACGTAAAAGCTAACTCCCCAAAGCCATGTTTTAGCGGGCGTCCATTTTGAAGAGAACCATGAATGTTTGATTCAGCAGACTTGGACGACAGCCACACACTTTATCTCCCGACCGACCGACCAACCAACCAACAGTCTTTCTCTGCATCTGAAACCCTGACCCGATCTCGACCACTTTTGGTAAATGTGTAATTAATGAATTATAATGTGGTGTTGTTAGCCTGCAGTGTGTGTCATCTATGCCGTGACCGAGGGAACAGTGTATTCAGAACAACTAAACGGAAGATTTGAATAAAGTGGCCATTGCCTCTTGTGCTTTATAAATCCAGAGGCATGCCTAAAAATATAGGGATGATTATTTGGTAAATGGTGTGCCGGATATTATCGAAATAGTGCCTATAATTTACATTTGACTTTATTTTAAAAGTGCGTTTTGTTCGTTTTGTGCCAATTTATGGGTTTGCCAATGATTTGCTTTTTTTTGCTTGATTAATTTGTTTGCATATGTGTGTGTTTTTTATGTAACTGAATCATTTATAATTGCTTTAAAAAAGTAAATGCGCCTTCATATTTATAACGAATGACTTATGTAAAATGACTATTTATTAGAGTGCGGGTGCCTCCGTGGGAAAGGAGAGAATGTTACTCAGCAGACGGCACACCTTTTGTGTGATGGTTTTTGTTATGGAACTTTTTTTACATCCATGAACATGACATTCAGTTTTCCCGTGTAAACCCACATTTCAAATAAAGCTGAAAACCTATTTTTTTCGTGTGCATTCGTCTCCTCTGCTAGACGTAATATATGCGTTTCATTTTATCAGAAATGCATCAGTGTGGACAATATTGCAACATTGTGTCTACATCAAAATGAATAACATTACGGGATATGCCCGCAGGCTTGGACATTTTAATAAGGATTTTTGTTATGCATTAACATAACAAAAATCACCGCATGCCCCAGATAAGACCTTTCATCCTCCGCGTCGACACAGATTCGCGAAAGAGAGAACGGCCAGAGAACAAAAGCTGCGGCCGCTCCATCATCACAGTCAGTGCGCCAACATAAAGGTCACGTGTCTCTAAAGGTTCACTCACGGCACACATCGCACCGCTGCCTCGCTCTCCTCCCGCAGCGACACGCTCGGTCGCATCTCCAGAAAGCGCGGTGTTTTAGTTTTAGTGCCGTGCCAATATATGGCCAAAGCGTACCCGGCATCCAGATGACTATGTTTCTAAATTTCCCAAATGTTATGTTACTTTTAAAACAGGCTTAATCTATTTGCAACTATTTGTCTTCTTTCTGTCCGTGCTGGTCAGAAGGTGGAATGCGTTAGGGGCGCGCGTGTTTCTTACGTTCATCCCTTCTCAAGTTCCGTCCAGAGCCCACTTGCGTCTACGCGCGTGCACCAGAAGGAGCCAATCCGCAGGGACCAGCAGAGCCGCACGGCGAACTGTCCTCAAGACGCCGTGACACCGTGCCTTCAATACATCTGCATACCGGAGGAGTCTCATTTGTGAAAGTGCCCGGTGACGACGTCACCGTGGAAAATCGCATCTTCCGCGCGGACACCTCGGAGGAGGGAGAGTCGCCGTCCTCTTTGCGCGCGCTAAGGGACAGCTGGACGGACGCGTGCTTGGACAGCGGGGCTCCAAAAGGACGGTCTAGCGCCGGTACCGGAGGACACCACACTACTTTAGAGAACCGTACTGAGAAAGACCATGGAGGGGTTACACCGAAGCACCAGCGAGCCGATGTTCCCAGAAAATTACGCACTCAGGACTGCCATTGAAGCGGACCTTATGGCTGCGGTGCCGACAGACCCAAACCACCTGGTACCTGCCTTCTGGGACTCTCCACTGAGCCACGGCATCAACGTGTTCGTGGGCCTCGTGCTGTGCTTCACCATGCTGGGCCTCGGCTGCACGGTGGACGTCAGCCAGCTCGGGGAGCAGATCCGGAGACCCATCGGGGTTCTGCTCGCGCTAGTGTGCCAGTTCGTCATCATGCCCTTAGTGGCCTTCCTCTTGGCGCTGGCCTTCTCCCTGGACGACGTGGCGGCCATGGCCGTGCTGTTGTGCGGCTGCTGCCCGGGGGGCAACCTGTCGAACATCATGTCGCTCCTGGTCAACGGAGAGATGAACCTCAGGTAGGACTTGGTGCGCGTGATCCACGCGTGATCCACCTCACGGTGTAACGCATGAGTTTCTTTTACAGCAATAGAATACGGATGTTGTTAGGTCATCATCTACAGAAATCTCTCAAAATCCACATAAATTGATTTCAAACGAACCATGTATCGTCTGTCAAGTTTGAAAAGAAAATGCGATTACGCACAAGAGGCGTGGATTTTACGCGCACTCCCAACTTGCTTAAAAGTTAATTAAACACATGTATATTTTGATTTGTCGATCTCGATATACTTTGTGTATTTTAACCCCCCAGCGGTGTGTGTGTGTGTGTGTGTGTGTGTGTGTGTGTGTGTGTGTGTGTGTGTGTGTGTGTGTGTGTGTGTGTGTGTGTGTGTGTGTGTGTGTGTGTGTGTACTCTCACGGGTCTCTCCTCCAGCATCATCATGACCATATCGTCCACGCTGCTCGCCTTGGTGCTGATGCCGCTGTGTCTGTGGATCTACAGCCGCGCGTGGATCAACACGCCCGTGGTCAACCTGATGCCGTTCGGGGCGATCATCCTCACGCTCTTCAGCACTCTGGTGCCCATCGGCCTCGGGGTCGCGCTGCGCTACCGCTACACGCGCATAGCCGACATCGTGTTGAAGGTAAACTTCGTGCACGTTTTGCTTGTACTTTCATGTTTTGTGAATTGTAGTAGTGCGCCAAAACCGTGGCGTAAATCGTGTCCTTTCAGTGGCAAGGACGGTTGAGGGTATTTTTCAGTGTAAACGCTCCTCCCTTTCCCCCAAAAAAATCCCATAAACTTTTTTTTCTTTCAATAGGGTTATAGAACGGAAATTAACGATAGCAATCGGATCTGTACCAGCTGAACTTGTATGATATTATATATAAAATATGGGGAGGGTGGGGTATGTCGTGATCAAGCTGGGCCTAACTGACGTCACGTTATCTTTTTTAACCCCCCCCCCCCCAGCTGTCTCTGTGGTCCCTGCTCGTGACGCTCATTCTGCTCTTCATCATGACGGGCGCCATGTTGGGCCCCGAGCTGCTCTCCACCATCCCTCCCTCCGTGTACGTGGTAGCGGTGCTCATGCCCATGTGCGGCTACGCGGCGGGATACGGCCTCGCGGCGCTGTTCGGCCTGCCGCCCAACTGCCGCAGGTCCGTTTCCATGGAGACGGGATGCCAGAACGTGCAGCTGTGCACCGCCATCCTGAAGTTGGCCTTCCCGCCACACCTCATGGGGGGCATGTACATGTTTCCGCTGCTCTACGCACTCTTCCAGGCGGCCGAGGCGGGAATTTTCATCCTCGCCTATAAAATGTACCGGAAGGAGGTTCTACACAAGCCGGACCCGGTGGCGGGAGGCGGAGGTGACGACACGAATATAACGTACCAAAGGTTCGAAGACGACGAGGACGACTGCTTTAACGCCTCGTACGGCACGGTGACGTCTGACCCCAACACCATCCGGCTGGAGGGGTGCACTGACTCCACCCCGGTGTGACGCGCTAGAAACCCAAACCCAGCGTCCACCTCCCGGACCGGCGCTGTACATAAAGAGGTCCCGGCTATGCAAGAGAGACCGGTGATGGGCATGCGCAGTAGTTACCAAGACTCGCGTCGGATGTGTGTGTGTGTGTGTCGTAACATAAGCTATTTCAACGGAAACATTGGTCATGCTGTCTCTAAGAGTATATAGAAGAGTTTTCTTCTGCCAAGCGTCATTTTTATATGTGAAAGTTTAAATCATTTTGTCTACATCCTCCATACAAGAATATCAATGGAGAAACAATCACCTCAGTCACAACACACAAATCTTAATTTTACATTATTATATGTCAAAATCTCTTACTTCTACATCACGTGCCAAGCTCCCAGTTTCCCCTACGGAATATCTACTGTCAACGTGTTTGTGTGAGACTTCAGGAGAACTGTGATACCTTTATGTATTTAATGTATGGAATATGTAATAATGTTTTTACGTCAATACGTTTATTTTCAACCATGCAGTGCCAACCCACTAGCCTACCGAGCTACACTCGTTATATTGTGAACAGGGCGCAGAAGACAGAGAACATGACATGTACAGTTGTGAATATTATAAATCAACTATATATGAAGAGATTTATGGAATCCAATGAAGACTATGAATAAACAAAGCGATACGAAGCAGAGTGCCCAGGGCGGCGGCCATGTTGGCACCCGCTGTGTTTTCTTGTGTTGGGATTAAGAAAACAAACACGCGCACATGTCCGCAATCAGAGCTGATGGCGCGCGAGCCTCGTCTTCTGCATTTATATTGACGCGGCGCACGCGCCAGTTGGCTGACAATATGGCCGTGTACGGTGACGAGTCAGTCGACAGCTATTTCTACTCCTCATACAACCCTTACGCCAGCAGGTACCACAAACCCCGAGATGTGGGTTGGAAGTACAAGAAGTACATCTCTAACTACGCCGACACCGAGGCGTTCAACAACTATCAGCGCGCGCAGCTCAAGTCCATCTTATCGCAGATCAACCCGAAGCTGACCCCGCGGCTCCGCAAGGCCAACACCAGGGACGTGGCCGTCCAGGTCAACCCCCGGACCGACGCTGCGGTGCAGTGCGCCATCGGGCCGCGGACCCTCCTGTCCGTCAAGCGCGACGCGCTTCGCAGTCGCAGAACGCAAGAAGGTCAAAGCTCACCGGGCAGTCCGAAGGGCGGCGTGCGTTATCCGCGCACTCTGGCCGTCTACTCGCCGATCGCGTACCGATCGATCACCTCGTTCCTCTCCGACGACGAGAAGGACACCTGTTGCGACGTAGCGAGCGGAGAACCAGCTCTGGAGGCCTCGGAGGACAGCGAGGCGTCCAAGGACGAGAACGAGAACCTGCGAGTGGAGGCCGAGGAGCCGGAGGCTGCGGACCAGTGGAGGAAACCCAAGTCCAAGCTGCCTCTTAGATCCGAGGCGTCCGAACCCGTCAAGGAGCGGTCCAAAATCAAGGCCCGCGTGAGGTTTCAGGTGAGGGCCACCGACCAAGGCGTACTGGCCTCGACTTAAAAAACTAAATAAATAAAGCGCGTCTAACCGTGACTGGGTGGGCTGGGTCCAGTTTCTCGAGCAGAAGTACGGATACTACCACTGCAGAGCGTGTAACCTGCGGTGGGAGAGCGCGTACGTGTGGTGCGTCCAGGGCACCAACAAGGTGAGACATCACGTCACGGCCGCGCTGTGGACGTCTGCCTCTCTAACATGGCTGCTTCTCCCTGCAGGTTTATTTCAAACAGTTTTGCAGAAAATGCCAAAAGGAATTCAACCCGTACCGCGTTGAAGACATAACATGTCACGTAAGACACTGCGGTCTCTAAAATAAAAATAACGTCATTATCGTGTGCGTGAGGTCGTCCACTTAACTTTTTTCCCTTGTTTTCCAGACCTGCAACAAAGCGCGCTGCTCGTGTGCGTTGACTCAGCGCCACGTTGACCCGAAGCGACCGCACAGGCAAGATCTGTGCGGCAGGTGCAAAGGCAAGCGGCTCTCCTGCGACAGCACCTTCAGCTTCAAGTACATCATCTAGAGGGCTGCTGTTGCTGCACTCTGCCCACAAAGCCTGGCTCGTAGAAACGGGGACATTTTCTTAATTTCATGTCAGATTTTTTTGTTTTTGTTTTGGTTGAGTTGAGGCTGCGCGCTGAATGTATTGAAATAAACTACCTGGCACATGCGTCCATGTTCAGTCATATGATTTTAATGTGCGGCAATGTGAGCCACATAATAATACTAATAAATTTTTATTTGGAAGCGCTTTATGTCACTCAAGGACACTTTACAATTTAAGATCAAGCAAATAAACCATTAAAAGTGCAAGTAAAAACAACATAAACTATAGTGAGAAAGCTATCCTGAAAAGGTGGGTTTTAAGAGAGGGAGTCGATATTTTGGATGTCAGATGGGAGTGAGTTTCAGAGTTTGGGGGCAGAGCGGCTGAAAGCTCTGCTCCCCATGGTGATGAGCCGGGCAGAGGGGACAGTGAGGTGGATGGAAGAGGAGGATCTGAGGGAGCGGGTGGAGGTGGCAGTGTGAAGGAGGTCAGACAGGTAGGGAGGGGCGAGGTTGTGGATGGCTTTAAAGGTATGAAGGAGAATTTTGTAGTTAATACGAAGCAAGTGGAGTGATATGGTGGAAAGAGGGGGTTTGGGAGATGGTACGGGCAGCTGAGTTCTGGACCAGTTGGAGCTTATGGAGGGATTTCTGGGGGAGACCAAAGAGGAGAGAGTTACAATAATCGATATGGGAGGTGACAAGGCTATGTACAAGAATAGAGGTGGTGTGGGGGAGGGATGGAGGCGATTTATGTTAAGATGGAAATAGGCAGTGTGGGTGGTGATATGGGATTTGAAGGAGAGTGAGCCATCGAGGATGACACCCAGACTCTTCACCTGGGAGGAGGGGGAAACTATGGAGCGGTCAATTGAGAGAGAAAAACTGTCGACTTTGAGATAAAGTGGATTTAGTGTCAACTAGAAGGATTTCTGTTTTATCACTTAAGTTTGAGGAAATTTAAGGTGAACCAGGTATGAAGTTCAGAGAGGCAATCTGTCAGGGAGGAGGGGGGGAGGATGGTGGTCAAGGTGCACATCCTGACGTGTCTTCAGTCAGACCTGGATGAGGACGGCCGGATACGCCCAGTCGTCACTAACCGGCTTGGGTTATTGATCGGTTGGGATGAAGCCTTGCACTTTGGTAAATGGGTTATGAAGACTAACATTAATCAGGCCTACAGCGTCAGATGGATTCAGTCACACTGAGTAGAAACGAGCCCCGAAATAGATTTACTGTATGATCAGTTTTATTCGTCCCGAGTGAAGGCTGCTGAGAATCGTGTGTGTGTGTATATATATATATATATATATAATGCATCTCTTCCAGGTAAATAATATATCCATTTTTAATAACAGCATTTTAAATGTAGCAGGCAAGCCAAGAAGCTCTGGAGACTACAGTGATTGTTACAATGAGCCGGCCCAGGGCCATCAGGGAGTCGAGGGGGGAGTCGACACAAACATGGGGAAGGGAGGGGGGGGGACAGTGGGAAGGATCACAGTGGAAAAAGAGGAATGCATAGGACTCAGCTAGGATAGGCTGTGGCCGTCCAATAGGAGAGAGGCTACAAGCCACCGTCGCTATTTTCATTGGTCGAGATTTGGTTAAACCCCGCCTACCCCTCCCCACCCCACCCCCAAAAAATATATAAAATAAGACTCCCAACCCAGTTTACAAGCGTCAAGCAAGCCAGAGTTGGGGAAAGGTTTTGTTTAGTTAAGTGTGTGACTGGACTTCAACAGTAGAGTGGCCTCCTCTCCGTCCGCTCCCACTCAGGTTAACAGTGCATTACACAAAAAAATACTGCTTTTACACTATACACCTTCTAAAATATATACAGAGTACAATAAGTTACGCACATTCCTCCGTCTCTTGAGCTGGAGCCGGTCTGCACTCGTGTGCAATTAAATGCAGTTTTGTGTGTGTGTGTGTGTGTGTGTGTGTGTGTCTGTGTGTGTGTGTTTCTGTGTGTCTGTGTGTCTGTGTGTGTCTGTGTGTGTCTGTGTCTGTGTGTGTGTGTGTGTGTGTGTGTGTGTGTGTGCCAGAGTATCCGACACACAGCACACTGTTACAAGTCTCTAAAAAGGCAGCTACTTATTTGGTTAAAGAGTGGCGGGTCAATAAACTGATATATTTCTCTTTTTACAGCCGGGGGGGCCCAGCGCCCCCCGGGGTTACATGTTAAATACCCAAACATTTACAACCTAGCATAACGAGCACTACTAAAAAATACATTTCTCCCAAAAAAATACTCTTGCAGTGCTTTCTCTTTCAAGCATGCTTTTGAAAACCCTTTTTTTTTTCGTCTTTTTCGTTTTAAATGTGATTTCTTTTTTTTTTTTTAATGCGTTTGCTTTAGGATGTGGTCAGGATAGCAACCCCCTCCCCCCCGCCCGCCCCTCTTACGCTTGCTGCACACACACACACGCGCGCACACACACACACACGCACGCGCACATACACACACACGCACACACACACACACACACACACGCACACACACACACAGCTGGTGGACCCCCAGTGCAAAGCTCGCTCACACCCCCACCCTGCTGCACCACTCAACCAAAAGCAACCAGATAAGAAAAAATAAAATCTGTGCGTGGCCGTCTCCTCCAGCTGCGTCAGCTCCCATCCTTTATTGCAGCTGAGTTTGCAGAGTGCATCAGTCCAGGGAGGGGAGGGGGGGGGGGGAGGGGAGCCAGGGGGCTCGGTGATGTCATCGCCTAGACCGATGAGTCACAGGTACCCCCCCCCCCCCCCCCCCCCCAACCCAACCACCCCCAGCGTCCGTTAGCCCTTATTGGTGAAGTCTTATCATCTTGTCCAATCAGAAGCCGGCCTCCCTCCCCTCCCCCGAGGGCCACGCCCACTCCCAGGGAGCACCAGTGTGTTGTCTCCAGGGCGAGGGGGGCGGGGCCTCACAGCCCCACGCTGACCATGGAGGGGCGTGTCAGGCGGGCGGGGCCCTGCGCCTGGCTGAGCGCCTGGCGGATCTGCAGGTTGAGCTCCATGAGGCGGCGGCTGGCCTGGGAGAGGTCCCCGCCGGCCCCCAGCACCGCCAGGCAGCCCGTCTGGCCCAGCGTCTGGTGGCGGAAGTAGATGTGCAGCAGCGTCTGCACGGCGTCGTCCGCGTCGCTGCCGAAGATGTCGCTGGGCCAGAGGGACCTGGGGGGGGGGGGGGGGGGGGGGGGCAGAGGGTCAGAGGGTCAGAGGGGTCAGGGTGGGGATGCTGGCGCCCGAGGCCTTTAAAGAGCCACTGTGTGCACCGGGAGTTTGCTGCCCTCTAGAGGTCAGTGGAAGTGTCGACACAATAAGGAGGGGATCAGATGAGAAGTGCGTCGTCTTCCCGGGACTAAAGCTCAAAACAACATCAATCCCTCCTCCCATTCATCCAAATATATGCATTATTGCATATATAATATATAGATAATAAAAAATAACTTTGCATTCAGCTATGGTCAAACCTCGGCATTCTGCAGTGTTTTGTGCTTTCCTACCACAAATCAAGACTAGTGAATGAATCAGTTAGAAGTGTTCATGTTGATCATTTGTACCCTTTAGGTGTGTGGTGTTCCTCTTCAAAGTGAGCCCAGCTCAGGTGGGACACCTGAAGACCTACATGAAGACCTACCTGAAGACCTACATGAAGACCTACATGAAGACCTACATGAAGACCTACACGAAGACCTACATGAAGACCTACATGAAGACCTACACGAAGACCTACCTGAAGACTTTGACCTGGTTGAGGGCAGAGCTGAAGTCTCTGGCCCTCAGGCTCTCGATCAGCGACTGGATGGCCGTCTCCGTGTTGGTCTGGGCGTCGTCCGAGAGACAGGTCACTTCCTGTCCCTCACTTCCTGTCTCCGCCTCCTTCAGACAGCCCTCCAGCAGAGCCAGTTCATCGGACATGTTGGTCACCTGACGGAGATGGACAGGAAGTCAGACAGGAAGTCACAAAGAAGGACATACATGCAAAACTGAGAGACAGCCAAGATAAGCAGAGAGTGAGACAGGCGGTCAGACACACAAAGGGTAGGCAGACAAGAAGACAAGACGGAGAGGGAGACAGGCAGAGAGAATGGGTAGTGACAGACACCATGACGGTGCACTGATAAGTGTCCATGTTTAAAGTGGGGACAGACGTCACAGCGCCCGTTCCCCCCAGCATTGAGCGGTGATTAACTGGGGAGCCAGCCTACGAGGCCATGCCAGGAGAATGTAATCTCATAAAGAGCTTTGATCTGATTAAAGAGCCCTCTAAGAGCTATAAAAACACAGAGAGAGGGATGGGGAGCGATGGCTGAGATAGTGACCAAGTGAACCCTCTCTGTGATCGATCAACCCATCTACAGTCCGGCCCAACGATGCACTGCCATGGCAGGAGTTCAGCACAGCGTAGAAGTTCACAGAGACACTGTGAGGAATGTGCCATGTTACGGTGGTAGGACCCCCCGCTGGGGGTTCTGGGTTCGATCCCCAACGTTTCCGTCTACCTGGAGGCATTCCTTGAACAACCTGCTCTTTAAATGATATGCATATATTCACTGCAAGTCACTTTCAGTAAAAGCTTCAGCCAAAGGACTGCTGAATAGTAAACAGTAAATCAGGTACCCAGGAGAGATTTACACAGCAGCTGGTGTCATTCTGGCTTTTACTGGAAACCATTTAGGACCACCAGGTCACGACCCTGCAGTCACTAATAGCAATGGTAGAGCACATCACCAACACTGGTAGAGCGAGGCATACACAGTCTGGCTTACCACGCCAAAATGTACACATGTGTACTGGTGTAAGACACTTTGGATCAACTAGAAGGCCAGCGAATGGGCGTGCAAGGTTAAGTGTAGGAGGAGGGGGCGAGACAGAGCAGGTGGGCTACCTCTGCCTCCCTCTTGATGGTGTCCACTCTGCTGATGAGCTTGCAGTACGCCTGGAACAGCAGCAGCAGCTGGAAGTGGAGCTTGTAGAGCCGGCGACACAACTCCAACTCCTGGAGAGAGAGAGAGAGAGAGAGAGAGAGAGAGAGAGAGAGAGAGAGAGAAAGAGAGAGAGAGAGAGAAAGAGAAAGAGAAAGAGAAAGAGAAAGAGAAAGAGAGAGAGAAAGAAAAATAGAAATAGAAAGAGAAAGAGAGAGAGAGAGAGAGAGATATGAATTCTAAATCACACAAATTCCCCAGAACTCACAGGGTCACATGATGAGACAGAAGTGGATCCTGGATTAGAGGAGGGAGGGGGGAGCAGATGAAGGATGGACAGCTGATGAAGGGGTTAATGCCACCGAGCAAGACATGGGGTGCCAGCAGAGCAACAAGTCCCTTCTACAACAAAAGCATCCCAAAGAAATCCCACTCCCCGACCCAGGGAACATCTAATCCAGGATGACATGATGACAGGGACACCACGGCCATGGAGGAGTAACGCATGCAGGATGGAAGTAAGGTACCCAGCGATGCTCCCTCATCCTTCACTCCTGGTAACCCATGGCAACACCCCCCACCCAACACCACCAATAGGGACAAGGGGAACCAATGAGAGGAGGATCTGATGTCACCAGCAGTCCTTATTACCCGAGCCACTAAAGAGCTCCACTAGGACTGGGTTTGGAGGGTGAAGCCACTAAAGAGCTCCACTAGGACTGGGTTTGGAGGGTGAAGCCACTAAAGAGCTCCACTAGGACTGGGTTTGGAGGGTGAAGCCACTAAAGAGCTCCACTAGGACTGGGTTTGGAGGGTGAAGCCACTAAAGAGCTCCACTAGGACTGGGTTTGGAGGGTGAAGCCACTAAAGAGCTCCACTAGGACTGGGTTTGGAGGGTGAAGCCACTAAAGAGCTCCACTAGGACTGGGTTTGGAGGGTGAAGCCACTAAAGAGCTCCACTAGGACTGGGTTTGGAGGGTGAAGCCACTAAAGAGCTCCACTAGGACTGGGTTTGGAGGGTGAAGCCACTAAAGAGCTCCACTAGGACTGGGTTTGGAGGGTGAAGCCACTAAAGAGCTCCACTAGGACTGGGTTTGGGGGGTGAAGCCACTAAAGAGCTCCACTAGGACTGGGTTTGGAGGGTGAAGCCACTAAAGAGCTCCACTAGGACTGGGTTTGGGGGGTGAAGCCACTAAAGAGCTCCACTAGGACTGGGTTTGGGGGGTGAAGCCACTAAAGAGCTCCACTAGGACTGGGTTTGGGGGGTGAAGCCGCTAAAGAGCTCCACTAGGACTGGGTTTGGGGGGTGAAGCCGCTAAAGAGCTCCACTAGGACTGGGTTTGGAGGGTGAAGCCACTAAAGAGCTCCACTAGGACTGGGTTTGAGGGGTGAAGCGAGGCAACATAAAGATGGAGAAGGATGCCGGTCTTCTGCGCAGCCAGAGATGATACGGTGAGTGAGGTTGGGTCTGGATGGAATGATTATGATGATCAGAGGTATGAGAACCACTTACTGCTAGATTCTCCATGTGCTAAGCAAGAGGGCGAGCAGGTCACACAACAACAACCACAAACAACACAGGAGAGGAAGAAGAATAAAGAATTAGTGTGCTTAAACACAGCCGCTAACATAGCACCGTGCCAACAAGCAAGTGTTCAGCTAGCCAGTGGTTAGCTGGCAGTGCTAACCAATGCAAGCCAGGAAGTGTTCAGCTAGCCAGAGCCTCACTAGCCTAAATGTTTAGCTAGTCAACACTCTGCTAGTCAAAAGCTCCAGTAGCCAGCAAATGCTCTGCCAGCTAGCCCATAGCGAGCAAGAATTCTGATAGTGGAGTGTTCAGCTAGCTCACGAGTGCTAGGCTAGCTAGAGCTCTGCTAGCCAGCAAGTTTGCCAGTAATATGCTAGCCAGCTAATATGCAACTACCTAGTGCTAGGCTAGCCAGTAATGTGTTCAGCTAGCTAGCACTCCTCTAGCCGTGAGTGTTCAGTAGCTGGCAAGCACAAGGCTAGTCAGAGCTTTGATAGCCAGCAGAGGAGCTAAAGCCCGGTCCCTTCATGCTTATCTGGTGAACCACGAGCACTCAGTGACATCAGAAAAACAAACTCAGATACAGCGGGACAGTGTGTAGGGTAGGAGAGAGGAGGTAGATACACATCGAGACAGTAGGAGACAGAGGGAGGGAGGGACACAGCGAGACAGTGTGTTCGACCAGGGGTGAGGGGGGCGTGTCCGAGTCTAATCGATCCATCGTCTCTCTATCTTGCAGCAGTGGTCTGCCAGCCCTTGGCCAAACTGACAGCTAAAAGATGCTGGCAGTATGATAGCAGTTAGGAGTCCCGGGGACATCACTTCTCTGATTGGACTCCTTAACCCTCAGCCTGGGCCCCAATTGGATTATTCTGCCATTTCCTGTTCTCTTCCTGGAAACTGACGACCAATTAGGCCTCAGACAAGACAAGTGATTTGGAAGGGGCAAAAAAAAAAGAGACATCTTTATTTAAATGAGGGCTTTATTGAAGCCCTGAATGCCGGCTCTCTGCTGAAGGCCTGTTGGAGCTGTGGAGCCGTCGGGGGGCGGTGGTCCCTACCTGGGCCTGGGTGGTCCCACGCTGGCAGCCATCTTTATCTCCAAAGGTCTTCCTGCAGTTCTCCAGCCACTGGAGACATGAGAGACCGGGGGAGACACAGAGGGAGGGAGGAGGAGAGAGAGGGGGAGAGATTTAGAGAGGTAAAAATAAGAGGACATAAGACATAGGAGAGGGGGCGATAGGAAAAGGGATGGATATAAAAAGGAGGTAAGAAGGATGGAGAGAGAGCGAGAGAGAGAGAAGGGAGAAATATAAAGATTTATTCAGAGGGATGGCGATGGAACAGATAAGAGGCAGAGGGAGATGAGAGGAGTGAGAGAGAGATGTGATAGGAGAGGTAGAGAGATGTGATAGGAGAGGTAGAGAGAGGGAGTGTGAAACAGAAAGGAAGAGAGATAGCAAAGGGGAAAAGAAAGAACGAGTGAGATGAGTCAGAGTGGCAGGGTGAGAGAGTGGGGAGAAAAGCCAATAACACAGTGAGTTCATGAAACATTCCCCTTCCCCATCATGTGTGTGAGTGCGTGTGTGTATGTGGCTTGATGTGTGTATAGCGTGGTGCCTGTGTGTGTGTGTGTAGCGTGTGTGTGTGTGTAGCGTGTGTGTGTGTGTAGCGGTGTGCGTGTGGCTTGATGAGTGTGTGTGTGTGTGTGTGTGTGTAGCGGTGTGCGTGTGGCTTGATGAGTGTGTGTGTGTGTAGTGGTGTGTGTGTGGCTTGATGAGTGTGTGTGTGTGTGTGTGTGTGTGTGTGTGTGTAGCGGTGTGCGTGTGGCTTGATGAGTGTGTGTGTGTGCAGCTTGATGCGCGTGCCGTGTGTAAAACTGGAAGAGGGGGCGGGGCTAGATTTAATAAAAGTGTTGTACTTAGCGAATTAAAGGAGGTCTGTTGCAGAGCAGGGGAGGCAGTGGGGGGGGGGGGGGGGGGGGCAGCCCTCTGGGAGCAGCGCTGCCTCATTCAATTTGCCTCCGCCCTCCGCGTCCCAGCAGCCTCTGCAGCTCACCGCTCCCTTTAGGACCACCCCCACCACCAGGCCTCTACTAACTCGTTTAGCAGTGGACTACTATTTTTATCTGCCAGGCATGAGATGTTCGTCTGCCATAGTGTGGTGATTACTCAGCCACACCGGACGGACAGACGAATGGACGGTCAATCAATCAGAGAGTCTGACAGACAGAACTCCCAACCGGGAAAGACACACAGAGCCCTTCTTCCTCCCAATGCTTTACTGACGTGCCCGCAGTGGTGGGCGACTCTGGAGGAAGAGGAGGGTGAGAGGATGACGAAGGTGCCCACCTGCTCGGCAGCCTCTCTCTTGCCGTTGTAGGTGTCCAGATGTTCCTGCAGCTCCAGCACACTGAACTTCAACGTCTCCAGGAGACCACAGGACAACAGCTGTACCGCCGGATAGGACAGAGGAGACGGGAGGTAGGAGGCAGAAGAGACAGGACAAAGGACATAGGAAACAGGAGAGAGGAGAACAGACAGAGGAGACAAAATGCATGTTAGGATAAGATTAATTTAAGTTAAATTAGTCCATTACATGGAATGGTAAAACTACAATTCCCATGAAGCTCCAGGTAGGACCAGTAACAAAGTGAAACAGCAGACTGACAGAAGCTTGTGTTGAAGACTCACAGCCTTCCTCGTCCCGAGGGCTCAAAGAGAGCTGAATCAACTTGGGGTAGTAGAATTCAAAGCTTCCGCCATTAAATGATTTTAAGTTGAGAAAGCTTCAAAGTAAAAGAAGCAGCCGTTGTGCTTTGTCTCACCGTCTCTGCATCCAGCAGCACGGTGGGACAGTGGGAGTGAGAGGTCATGACCTCCAGGGAGCTGAGGAACTGGTTGCCCATTCGCTGGAGCCCCTCCCCTAGGAACCTGACAGCTGAGTGGGTGATGGAGCCAAACTTCCTCTGGATGTTCTGTGGTAAACAACAACAACAGTAAACAACAACAAACACTACCTGCCCAAGGACATGGTACCAATGACCGAATACACACACACAGACAGACAGACAGACAGACAGACAGACTCCATCCTCACCTGGAAGAGTCGAGAGAATACGTGGAACGTGTAAACGGCCGAGGAACCGTCTGTGTCGGACAACATCTGGTTGACGTGGCAACGCCAGGCGTCCTCCTCGTTGTCATAGGCGACGGGCTGGAAGGCGGCTAGGATGGCAGAGAGGAAGGGCGAGGGGGGCGGCGAGGGCTGGATCTCTGGGAAGCCTTCCGTCTCGCCATCATCTTGACTACAGAGCACACAGGAAGCACCACAGCGCTTAGAAGGCGCTAACTCAGAGCTAACAAAGTGCTAGCACAGAGCTAGCACAGCTCTAGCACCTAAAGCAGATCAAACACAGGAAGCACAACCAACAGAGACAACAAACACGGCTAACATAGTGGACAAAGATCATGCATAGTAAAGCTAATAGAGCTAAAGCAAAGCTAATGTGGGCTAACGTGAAGCAAATGCAAATCTAACAATGAGTTAATGCAAAACTTATGCTGTGCTAACGCTGAGCTAACAAAGAGCCAACGCAAAGCAAATTCTGCTCCACGCAGAGCCTACAAGGAGAGCAGCACTAACAGTGGGAGCATATCGCGGACAGAGTACAGTGCTAACCCCAAAGCTAACAGGGAGAACAAAGCTAACAGGACAACAAACGCACATGTTGCCCTCCCCCTCCTCCTCCTCCTCCTCCTCCTGCTGCTGCTACCCTCTCCCCCTCCCTTCCCCTCTCTCCCTGCAGTCTATTTTAAGCTCTATTCTACTGCAGTGCCTCGGCACACAAACAACACGCTGAGCTATTAGCATTTTAGCATGCAAATGCGCGCGTTGCACCTCTCTCTCTCGACACACATGCATACTCACAGGCCAGTCGGACCAAAGAGCCTGAAGAAGCAGACAGAGTACAAGTAGCGAAAGCCAGTGCTGCCGAGCGCCGTGGCAGACACTGCCTCTGTCCTCATCCTCACCTCAACCAGCCTCACACTGTTTTGCTCTGGGTGTGTGTGTGTGTGTGTCTCTCTCCCTCTCCCTCTCTGTTCTGAGCTCTGCAGCGCGATAGTGCTGCGATGGCTAACTGCACCAGCCCCGCACGGCAGAGCAGGGAACGCGTCGAGAAGCCTCGCAGCTACACACACACACACACACACACCCACACACACACTGAGACAACTCCTGTGGATAACAGCTAGGCCCCCCAGCTCGCTCCTCACTCCCTCTCTGTGGTTCTTGGCACATCAACAGTTTACTTTCAGACATCCCTTTTATTGAAGCTCCCCCCCCGCCCCCTCCTGCCCCTCACTCAGAGTGGAGGATGTGTTGTTGGATGGTGGTGCTGCATGTTAATGTGAGGATCCCTGATATATCAGGACTTGTTTGGAACTCGCTGGAACAAACCATTCCTCACAAGATGCTGAGACACTTTTCCCAGGTCATGGTGGTACAGCTTAACAGTTACACCGGTCTAACAACCGGTCTAACAACAGTTAGCTTAACAGTCTTACGGTCTAACAACAGTTAGACCGTACAGGAACATCCTGAGACGAGGCCCTGGGTGAAAACACTTCACACTTCTCATACAAAAGGGGACCAACCGCCACACTCACTTCTAGTTTTTACATATTGTAATTTTGGAAATACTGCAAAGTACAGAATCCAATTTAAAAACGTTGGAACAGAGATGGAGGTATGTGGCTAAAAGCCCTCTCTTCTACAGTCCCTACGAACACAAAGGAACACTACAGTCCTGAAGTGATATTCACTGTGAGCCCTCCTGCTGAGCCTGGTGTTTGTTTCCAAGGGTTTGGCACGGTCGCTCTGCAGGGCCGCTCTGCACGGCCGCTCTGCAGGGCCGCTCTGCACGGCCGCTCTGCACGGCCGCTCTGCAGGGCCGCTCTGCAGGGCCGCTCTGCAGGGCCGCTCTGCAGGGCCGCTCTGCAGGGCCGCTCTGTCGTACCACTGTACCACTGGCCTCGTCCAGGGACACAAAGTGATTTGTGTCCCTGGACGGGCGTCCTCCAGCCTCACTTGGCCCACCTTCAGCAGGAGCTTCCGGGACAACCTTCAACCAGAGGCCTGCTGGTCCAGAGAGAGGAGGCAGACAGGGCTGCCCCTCATCAACACCATTTATTTCACACAAACCGAAAAGATGGCGAAAAGAAGGCGCTCACAGTGAAAACAACAGGACAGCAGGGCCTCGCCCCAGAGATAATTAGTCAGTACGTTTACATGCAGCAAGAAATTCGAATTTCTAATCGTATAAGACATCGTTCGGACTTTTTAAGTGCATGTAAACACCTTAATCCGACCTACTTCGGACCTACTTCGGACCTATTTCGGACATCTAAAATCGGATAACTACACCTGGATAATTCAATCATAGTCGGACTTTTAATGGCATGTATACTCAGCAATCGGATCTGAATCGGATTTTGCATTCTGCGCATATGCATCGCCATTCTGCACATGCGCAGCGCCACATAGCGTCCGGAGTCAGCCACGCTCCGGCTGTTAATCCGATTCCCTGAACGGCATGTATACTCGGACAAGTGATCCGGTCTTACGCATGTCATTATCTGATCCGATCAGAAATTCGAATTTCTTGCTGCATGTAAACGTACTGAGTGAGCAGCTGATCTGGGATCTGAAAGTACTGCTGATGGATCTGAATGACAGACTGCACTATGAGGACCTGAGACAGCTTCCTAAAGGGTTGCTGATGATGATGTTTTCTGATGGACTTAATGCATTGTTTTATGACGGACATGAGACAGATTAGTAATGGCCTTTAAAAGCTTTGCTGGTTAAAGCACTATCGCAGACCTATGAAGACCTGAGAAACTTTCCTGACAGTCTTAACAGGACATAAGACAGCTGTACCACTGGCCTGTCTTATGTCAGCCCTATGAGAAACTGAACCAATGAGCAAACCAGGCCTCACTCTGCAAGGAGCTGAGAGAGAGAGACCAGCCTGAAGGTGTCCACCAGGCAGGTCCACCAGAAGAGAGAGACCCACCAGCCTGAAGGTGTCCACCAGGCAGGTCCACCAGAAGCACCTGAACACGCTGCACCCTGAGTCACCCCTCCACACGCCACAGAGACAGCCTGGCCAGGAAGGCCTGCCTGTGATTGGCTGGTCCCCGGGCCAGCAGGGCTCACCTGGACAGGTCAGAGAAGTGGGCCTCCTCCTCCTCACAGCGCTGGTCCAGCTCCTTCAGGGCCAGCGTCACGTCCTCCTCACACACCGAGCCGCACGGGCTGTCGGCCCGCCGGGGGTCCTCCTCGCCGCGGCACCCCGGGGGGCCGGCCGGCGGCGGCGGCGCCGGGTCCGGCTCCTCCCCGGGGTCCCGGGGGTCCGGCAGGTCGCAGAGGTCCAGGGGGTCGGAGGGCAGCGGGGGGGCGCTGCAGAACCCCGTGTCCTCGCTCACGCTGCTGCTGAGCTCGTCGGCCGCCGTCAGGCTGACGGCGTCCTGCGGGGGGAGGGGGAGGAGTCAGGAGCAGCCAGCAGGAGGCGCCACACCGTGAAGCAGGTTTCATCATTTTAAACCTGCACTGTGACTTTACTACCACAGCCGTTACAGAACGCTTCTGGAGGACAAAACCCTCACAATCCATCCATGGATTCTCTCTGTGGGAGAATGCCAGACCAGCGTAAATGTTGTTTATCTGCAGCTCTGAGCGCTGGAGGCTGCTAATGGGAGAACACGCATAGTGCAGCTTTAATTAAATACCAAATCCTGTTGAAATCAAACCCTGGGGTTCCAGCATGCATACACAGGATAAAGAGAAGGTGTACACTCAGCTTAACATGAGCAGCAGCGGTCAACAGACCCCCCTGTACACCAGAGAGATCCACGAGGGGCCAATCAACAGTCACTCCCTCACAGCGGCTGGGGGAGGAAAGGGTTCCCCAGCGAGAACCGACAGGTATCGAACCACCGCGCTCATGACCGTCCGTCACCGGGGCTGTCGACAGGCTGTGACCCGGCCCGCTCGTAAAGCACCGTGACGGGCCCTTCAGCGCCGGCGGGGGGCCGCGGAGGGGCCGCGGGGGGCCTCCCGGCTGACCACTTCCCCCCCGCCACATAACCCGCTGATTTACGGCACGCACTCCAGAAATTAATTCCTCCGCTAAGTAAAGCGCCACGGTTTTTGCGCTGGCGTCAGCGAAAAAAAAAAAAAAAAAAAGAGACAAAGCCTGTGGTAATTGGGTTTCCCTGCGCCGTGGCGTGGAGTGGGTGACGTGAAGGATTGTGTAAAAATCTACGAGTGCCGTGACGCACACAGGAGGGGGGCTGGGGGGGGGCTGATGACATCAGACAGGTTACGGTGAGACACGCCGTACAGAACAACGGGTTAACGCCTGCATGGAGAGAGGGGGGGGGGGGGGGCTGGAGAGGGGAGGTATTTAACGTGATGACACAGCGAGGGGCCGACCGAAACCCATTCACCCCCCCTGGTTTTCATTCTTGTTTTTATTAAAGACAAACTAATGCAAGACGTGTGTGGCAACATGCCAGCCATCGCAGAAAGCTTTCAGGGGCGTCACTCTAGCGTCATCTGGTTGGGGGGGGGGGCATGGTTGAGGTGGGTGGGGGCGGTGTGACTAAGACTATCGATGCTTTTATCTGATGCTCATTAAACTAAGAGCTGGGGGGGGCAGCGATGGAGGAGGTGTCCTCCAGATGACATTGAGGCTGCCGGCCAGATCTTGGCCAGCTCCACACAGCGCGCTGTCTGTGACCAGACACTGTTTCCCCCCAAATGGGACTAATGCGGAGGGGACCGGTGCCACGTGGTCCTCAGAAGACACACAACGTTAGCCCAGGTGGGGTCAGAGAACAGGGGGGGGTTGGCCCGGGGTCATGACCCTGATGAGTGCATGTCAAGCAGAGCAGGTGAGTCACTGGGGTTAGTGGGAGGAAGAGAGCGGTTAGTGGGTGAGCCTTAAGTGGTTAGATCATCAAAAGGCTGGCGTGGCCCGTTAACACCCCAACAAATCACACGACCCACAACAGAGACAACGCCTTCCCGTCAATCACGAGGCCTGCCCCCCGGATAGCCCTGATTACACTTTGAAGAACAGTTCAATGCAGTACTCACATGTCAGTGGGCTGAAGGTGACGCAGCCGGAGGGGAGGGGTTAGGTGTTTGGAGCGCTCGGCTCGGAGGTGGGAATTATTAGTGAGCAGTTACAGCTGACCTGAGGTGAGCGCTTGTTTTTTTTTTTTTTTTGCAGTTTGACCTCCCCCCCCCCGAATCAAAACAAGCGCACCCTACTGGAAGAACCCAGAAGGAATAGAGCTGGAGGAGCAAGCCCCGTGCAGACCCAACACCCGGAGCGCGCGCACACACACACGCACGCACGCAAGCATACACACGCACATACACACACACGCACACACACACACGCACACACACGCACACACACACGCGTAGCAACAGAAGCCTGCTGTTCTGCGCGCCCCGTTAGAGTACCAGACAGACAGACAGATACCTAAACACCAGCGTCATGCATCCCGTCAGAGACCCATGGCTGCAGACAGACAGACAGACAGACGGACAGACAGACAGACAGAGCGAGGCGAGACAGACAGGCAGAGGAGAGAGAGAAGCAGTCACCCCTACAGCACAGTAGCAGAGCAGAGAGCAGGCCGCCCCAGACTAGAAAGCGTCCGAGCACCACAGCGTATTACTGATCCCCATTGTCCGCACCTCAGGCAGCTGGCTGCTGGCGCTGTCTGAGTGGGCCCTGTCCAGCGCCGGGCGGTCCGGGGCGGGGCTGTCCAGCCGGGGCAGGGAGGGGTGGGAGGGGAGGGGGGGCGGGGGGCCGCCGTCCTCTGTGAGCGCGCTGCTGGACGACTCCTGGGACTGCAGCAGGGAGTCCAGGTGGTTGGAGGGCGCGTCGTCGGTGGCCGAGTCGCTGTTCAGCTGGACAGGAAATGACAGCCGATAAGAATCGTCTGGTCGCCACACATCCCGCGGACGGGAGACACACACACAATCCTCCCACGGGCTTTTTAAATGAAACCCACGCCATGTACAGAACGTGTCCCACTGGTTCTCAGGCTCTCCTGCGTTCTACGGGATGCACGGAGAGCAGGCTACCAGAACCTCTTAGTACTGCACTTAGCCGTCAGACGTTGTGGCGTTCATTTCCATTACGCACGCTTCTATCGATTCGACCACGCACACATACATCAAAAGATAATTAGTCGGGATAAAACGACACATATTAGATCTTTTAAGGCTACATTTCAACTGTTAAGGCAAAAACGTCAAGTTAAGTTGTGCATCGGTCAGGATAGTAGTAGTTATTCAATGTCTGTAGGTTGTCCCAATGCTCTTAATGTCACACAATGCATGCTGGTGTAAAGAGGGTGGATAAGAGGTTTTAGGAGGTAAGCTCATGATCACGGTGCACAACACAGCAGGAAGTGAGTAGAGAAGTCTACTGGAAGCAGCACTGCATCCAGAGAGACAGGAGACGTCTACAGACGTGGTGCAAAGCAAGGTGGGGTTAAGAGACAAGCAGCCAAGTAACTTAAAATCCAAAGTTAGTGCAAGGCAGAGAAACATGCTGCGAGTCTTTCATTTTCAACAAAGTGGACCACTACATTGCATATCTAAAGCTGAAAGTCTCCTATCATTGGTGAAGGATCATCTTCCCTCATATCAGGATATCAGTGGCTATGGGCGGGGCTACAGTTAGGGCTTGTTCTTAATGATCCAGCATAGCGACCAACGCTGAGTGAGTGTACCTGAGTACCGTTCCATTCAGGACTACCCTGTGCACTCTGTCCTAGGCTGTACTTACCTAGCGGTGGAGGGGGGCAGCAGTGAGGGCTAAGTGGCTCTAAGAGGAGGAAGGGAGGGGCGGGGTGTGTGTGTCCATCACCAGCCAGGAAGCAAGCAGATGACCTCTGACCCATTGGCTCAGCGTAGCGCATGTCCCCGCACGCACACACACGCACGCAACCCCGACACCCACACACACACACACCATGCCGGCCGTCTGAGCAAGGAGCGTGGCGGGGGGGGGGGGGTCAGTGGGCAGGGGGCGGGGCATAGATAGGGCAGAGTGGGGGGGGGGGGGTCGCGGTGGTGGCGGTGGGGGGGGGGTTGAATCGGCGTGATTGGAGAGGACTTACGAGGTTGGCCCGAGTGAGAATCTGGCTAGCGCTCAGTACCTCCTCCTCTGAAGACTCGTCGGTGTCCTCCTGGTTGGTGAGGGTGAGGCTGGGCGTGCTGCCCGTGAACTGGCACTCCTGCAGCGACGGCGTGTCGCCCTTGTCCATGCTGTCCAGGGAGCGTCGCCGCACGCCCCAGTTAAAGTTGTCCATGCTCTCCCCCTGCAGGGCACGCCGGGAACAACAGGTCAGAGGGAGGAACACATTTACACACACACACACACACACACACACAGACACACGCACGCACGCACGCACGCACGCACACAGACACAGACACACACACAGACGCACACACACACAGACGCACACACACACACAGACACACGAATGGAGCGAGACACATAAAACACAAATACACATAAATGGATAAATGCAGTGCCGATAAATTCCAACAATTGTGCGTGTAAAAAAACGATGGTTTGAATCTAATCAAAGCCCTCTTCTGTATTGTATTCATATTAATTATTAATTATTATTAATAATTATTATTAATATTCTATCAATCTCTTGTCATTACTTTTCCTGAACTTTCACTGACTGTCAGAAAGCACATTTCCTGTCTGGGGTTACTAAAACGCATCGTTATCTGGAGAAATCCTGACGGCACAAAAAGCAAAGTTGTGGAATCGAGGAGTCCACAGGACAACCAGAGGAGGTGATTCAGAGGAGCGGTGGTTTCTACTGAGGAGCCCGACGTCACCAAACAGTCACAACAAAGGGAGGTCTACAGGCCGACACCAGGGGGCGCTACACACACTTACCTGCAACTCCTTGTAGCAAGAGAAGAAGAGAGGTGAGAGGTGAGTTAGAAGACTATGGGTTGTTAAAAGACAGACAGACAGACAGACAGACAGAGACGGACGGACAGACAGACAGACAGACAGACAGACAGACAGACAGACAGACAGACAGAGAGACAGACAGAGAGACAGACAGACAGACAGACAGAGAGACAGAGAGACAGAGAGACAGACAGACAGACAGACGTTTTGTTTTCCTCTATCGAAGCGTTTCTAGGAGATGAGCGATCAGAAGAAAAGACGACAACGACATGTAAACAACAATCGAGAGCTTAGTGCGCTCTGTAAAGGTGACCGTTCAACACTTCCTGACTTCCTGTCATTTTAACACTTAAAAGTTACAGAAGTTGGAACTACTCAACAGATAATCAATAAATAAGCCTTTTCTTACCAACATTTACATTTCAATATCAAGACACATTTTCCAAGTGTGACATGACTTCCGTATTGATTGAATGGTGTGTGTCCAGCATAGCCAACACTGACCAAACATCTCAGAGTGTCCCAGTGCACCAGAGTACACACACAAATTTAGTGCACAGCGTACATATCATAGTATACTCAATGTTACTCGAGTGTGTCTATTTGTATCCCAGCGTCGTCAGGCATATTCTAGAGTATCATGGTGAGCGTGAGGACCTACAGCCTGCAGTCTGCCCTGTAGCCCCTTCAGTCTGCCCTACAGCCCCCTGCAGTCTGCCCCTCAGCCCCCTGCAGTCTGCCCTACAGCCCCCTGTAGCCCCTGCAGTCTGCCCTGTAGCCCCTGCAGTCTGCCCTGTAGACCCTTCAGTCTGCCCTACAGCCCCCTGCAGTCTGCCCCTCAGCAGCCTGCCCTGTAGCCCCTGCAGTCTGCCCTGTAGCCCCGGCAGTCTGCCCTGTAGACCCTTCAGTCTGCCCTACAGCCCCTGCAGTCTGCCCTGTAGCCCCTGCAGTCTGCCCTACAGCCCCCTGTAGCCTGCCCTACAGCCCCTGCAGTCTGCCCTGTAGCCCCTGCAGTCTGCCCTACAGCCCCCTGTAGACTGCCCTACAGCCCCTGCAGTCTCCCCTGTAGACCCTTCAGTCTGCCCTGTAGACCCTTCAGTCTGCCCTACAGCCCCCTGCAGTCTGCCCTACAGCCCCCTGTAGTCTCCCCTGTAGACCCTGCAGTCTGCCCTACAGCCCCCTGTAGACTGCCCTACAGCCCCTGCAGTCTCCCCTGTAGACCCTTCAGTCTGCCCTGTAGACCCTTCAGTCTGCCCTACAGCCCCCTGCAGTCTGCCCTACAGCCCCCTGTAGTCTGCCCTACAGCCCCTGCAGTCTGCCCTGTAGCCCCTGCAGTCTGCCCTACAGCCCCCTCCCAGCAGTCCATCCCCGTCGTCCCCCTGAGCGCTCACCTCGGTGTCCTCCAGCTCCACGTCCAGGAAGTCAAAGTCCTTGAAGACGCCAAACTGCTGCTCGCTGCCGGCGTCCTCGCCCTGGCCCTCCTCCTCCCGCACCACCTCCTCTACCGTGGGGATCAGGCTGCTCTGCTGCTCCCCGCAGTCCAGGTCCTCGCTGGAGGAGAACACCAACTGGGGGACGCACAACGTCTCGTTACAGGGTCAAACATTAAGGGTACAGGGGCTTCGAGCACGCTTTGGTCCACTTACAACCAGTATGTTTGTGGGGTTCAACATGTGGACAGTTGGAGGAGGGGGATCAAGGGGATCAAACCGCCGACCCTACGGTTAGTGGACGACTCGCTCTGTCCCCCCGCTCTACCTGCTGAGCTACTGCCACCCTTACAGTGGTTGGTGTAGTTCTAATCAGTAGCGTCACGGTAACAGTGCTAGTTTAATCTCTGCTGTGTGTGTGAGAGATGTGGTCTGTGGTGGAGTGGACAAAGCCCTGCTCTGGGCCTTAAGGGGAGGAGAGGAGTCTTACAGAAGGATTTTTGGGAATTCCCGACTCTGGACCGCACAGCGACAACACGTTCATCAGCTTCTCCCGAGTTCTCCTCTGAAACGACAGCGTCGGCGAGGAATTACATGCTAGAACATTCACACACAACAAAGGAAATAACAGTAGAAACCAATCTGCACATCAGGACCCCCTGGCTGACCGACAGGTATCTCCACTGTGACCCCTCAAGTCAGTACCCCAGGTGTGTCTCAGGACCCCAGGTGTGTCTCAGTACCCCAGGTGTGTCTCAGTACCCCAGGTGTGTCTCTAATGACTCCAGTGAGGTCTCCATATCCACTGGCCGGCCTCTCTGGTGACCAGGTTATCAGGTGAGCTGGCCATCAGGTGACCAGACCATCAGGTGACCAGGCCATCAGGTGACCAGGCCATCAGGTGACCAGGCCATCAGGTGACCAGAACATCAGGTGACCAGAACATCAGGTGACCAGGCCATCAGGTGACCAGAACATCAGGTGACCAGGCCATCAGGTGACCAGGCCATCAGGTGACCAGAACATCAGGTGACCAGAACATCAGGTGACCAGGCCATCAGGTGACCAGGCCATCAGGTGACCAGAACATCAGGTGACCAGGCCATCAGGTGACCAGGTTATCAGGTGACCAGGCCATCAGGTGACCAGGCCATCAGGTGACCAGGCCATCAGGTGACCAGGCCATCAGGTGACCAGGCCATCAGGTGACCAGGTGACCAGGTCATCAGGTGACCAGGCCATCAGGTGACCAGGCTATCAGGTGACCAGACCATCAGGTGAGCAGACCATCAGGTGACCAGACCATCAGGTGTCAGCAGCAGGTGACCAGGCCATCAGGTGTCAGCATCAGGTGACCAGACCATCAGGTGACCAGACCATCAGGTGACCAGACCATCAGGTGACCAGGCCATCAGGTGACCAGACCATCAGGTGACCAGACCATCAGGTGTCAGCAGCAGGTGACCAGGCCATCAGGTGTCAGCATCAGGTGACCAGACCATCAGGTGACCAGACCATCAGGTGACCAGGCCATCAGGTGACCAGACCATCAGGTGACCAGGCCATCAGGTGAGCTAACCATCAGGTGTCAGCAGCAGGTGCGGGGGGTACCTGGGAGAGCTGGGGCCTCTTCCAGCTGACGGGGACCAGGCCGTTGGAGTTGGACCCCGAGGAGGTGGACGAGGTGCTCCTGGTCACGGCGATCACCTGCTGCTTCCCCATGCGGCCCGCTGCCGTGCGCTGGTCACCGTACTTGTGTCCTATGATGGGCGTCTGCAGAGAGAGCATCACCGTCGTCACACACCAAGAGCCGTTCTGCTGACCCATGTTATGTTTCATCATATGTACAGTATTGTACTACAAACCACACATCAACCGTTCAACCACCACCTCTCCACTTTACAATGTCTTTGTTTTAGCAATCAGTAAGACAGGAAACATTCGTTAATGCGGATGTGATAAAGGACAGACAGACAGACAGAACCAAGCAGCAACTTCTGATATCAAGAGAAAGATAAACTGTACTGTATGAGAGCAGAGTGTCCAAGACAGAAAGAAACCAAACAGTGAAAGCAGGACATAAAGACCACCAGATGTCCAACCCTCCCCCCAGACAGAGGCTCGGCAGAGGAAGAGGAAGAGAGGCAGGCCGGGGCGCGAGGAAGCTCTGACCTCGGAGATGTCGAAGTGGAAGTCCAGCGTCTTCCCAGGCAGCTCCTTGGAGGTGTGGTTGAAGATGCGAGTGAAGGCCACCTCTGGGGAGCCCGAGGACTCCCCGCTGTAGGAGCGCTGCATCTCGTCTGGCACCACCAGGCTGGCGGAGCGCGACACCACCAGCTTCAGGATGTTCTGGGCCTCCTTCCAGTACGGACTCTGGAGGCGGGACAGAGACACGCACACACATGAACACACAGGCGCAGAAACACACATGCATAAACAGGCACGCACACACACACTTAAATACAGACACATACACACAGATGCACATGCATAAACAGACACGCACATGAATACAAATGCATAGACACAGAAACACAGATGCATAAACAGACAGTCACACACCATTATAAACAGACAAACACATGCATAAACACACTGTGGACATAAACACACCAAAATACACACACACACGCAAGGGGAAAGTTGTGTAGGAGTTCTACAAATATGTGAGTAGGAGAGATCAGGCGGTTTCTGCATGAATTGAAGGCCAGAGTCGTGACTTCAGCCCCACTACTACACAGTGACGGTCTACATCCCGCTACAGAGGCTGCCCACAGCACACACTGGTGTGCATGCGTGCACACAAAGGCCCGTTTGACAGACAGTGCGTTGGTGGGGGGCGGGGCTCCGCCAGCAGGCTGCTGAAAGGCTCCTGCAGAGCAGGGAGCCGTCGGTCATCGTAGACCAGGTGATCCTCCGTCACCCCTCCCTACCCGGGGCCACGGTGCTGCCGTGTGGCCGTCTGGGTCCTACTCCTCGTCACTGGGTCACTATATCTCCCACTTAGTAACTCAGCGCTTGCTTTAATCCAGTGCAACACACAGTGAGTTGAGAGGCATGTCAACGCCCTGACCACTACCCTGTCCTGCCCCCATCCCTCTGTACCCATCCACACATCGGCCACTGGGAGAGGGTTTGTACATCAACTGTTTGAAAGCGTTTTTCTTGTTCTTATGTATCGATTCAGAATGACCTGCATCTACACATGTACACACGGTGACGACAGCCCATGGTAGTTCTAAATGAGGATTAACCGCAGGTAGACTGTCTTCATCAGAATGGATCAGGACTGAGCTGGACCAGGAGCAGTGAAGTCCTGTTGTTCTCCATCAGATCACCGGGGGGTCTCACCTGCACGTATTTCCCGATGATCTTCATGATCTCCAGGTTGAACTGCTTGACGGGCGCGGCTGACAGGTCGATGTGACTCAGCAGGCTGTAAATGATCTGGAGCAACGACTGTTGCATGCTGGGAAGTCCTTTCTCCAGCAGCTATGTGAGAGAGATGATAAAAAAGAGATGAAAAGGGGAATGATAAGATGAAAAGTCAGTGTGATCTTCTGATATCGCGGGCACAAAGGGAGGCGTGAAGCCTTCTGCGTGTGACGTTAAGGTGCAGGGTGTAGAAGAACACAGAGACGCCCTGATGCAGTCAGGACACGTGCGGTACCAACGTACCAGTGTAGCGACATACACAGGGTACAGGAGGCATGCAGGGGCGGGGCTAAGCTACGGTGGAGACCCCGGGGCCACGGTGGAGACCCCGGGGCCACGGTGGAGACCCCGGGGCCACGGTGGAGACCCCCGGGCCACGGTGGAGACCCCCGGGGCCCACGGTGTGAGACCCCGGGGCCACGGTGGAGACCCCGGGGCCACGGTGGAGACCCCCGGGGCCACGGTGGAGGACCCCCGGGCCACGGTGGAGACCCCGGGGCCACGGTGGAGACCCCCGGGCCAACGGTGGAGACCCCGGGGCCACGGTGGAGACCCCCGGGGCTACGGTGGAGACCCCCGGGGCCACGGTGGAGACCCCCCGGGGCCACGGTGGAGACCCCCGGGCCACGGTGGAGACCCCCGGGCCACGGTGGAGACCCCGGGGCCACGGTGGAGACCCCGGGGCCACGGTGGAGACCCCCGGGGCCACGGTGGAGACCCCCGTGGGCCACGGTGGAGACCCCCGGGCCACGGTGGAGACCCCCGAGCCGTGCTCATGGGCTCACCTCGGCCAGGTAGGTGACCAGGTTGAAGGTGATGTCGGCGAAGGAGTCGTGCACGTAGCGGCAGACCACGTTGATCCAGTTGGTGGAGTCGCGGGGAGTAGCTGCGCGTGCTGTACAGGCTCATCATGTGGGCCAGGTTGGCCAGCGTGGGGGGGACTTCTCCTCCGCGCCACACCTTGGCCACGCCGCTCCGCCGTCTCCTTGCAGAAGGGGCGTGGGCTGTCGAAGTGCTGGATGAGGTGGGGCAGGCAGGCACAGGATGTTGAGGGGGAAGCCTGGGGAGGACGGCCAGTCAGAGGGGGAGATGGGAGACATGGGTTCATTAACATGATGTGATTGATGCATTTTGAGTCGTGAGCTATGCTGCTGTTGGTAAAAACCTACAAACAAGACTAAGACTAAAACACAAATACCTATATTGGACACATTTTTGAAACATGTATTACAAAGTGCTTTACATATGAGATACATCCCATATCCCAACCAAGGAGAGGTGAAAAACACCTGAAAGTATAACAATTCAAACTACTGAGCCTACACAGCTCGTTATTTGTAGTTCATCACCCTCAAGTCAACGTCAAACCAAAACAAGGCCCCAAGCGCCGGCCCTCTTTATCCACACCGTTGACCGCCCGGCGTTCCCCTCACCGTTCTCCTCAGCGTTCCCCCCTCCGCGTTCTCCTCCCCGTTCCCCTCCTGGTTCCCCTCACCGTTCCCCTCACCCCGTTCCCCTCCACCTCCCCATTCCCCTTAGCTTTCCCCCTCCCCGTTCCCCCCCTCCCCGTTCCCCTCAGCGTTCCCTCCCCCGTTTCCCCTCCCCGTTCTCCCCTCACCGTTCCCCTCCCCGTTCCCCCCTCCCTGTTCCCCTCAGTGTTCCCCCTCCCCGTTCCCCTCCCCGTTTACCTGCCAGCTGCGCGGGGTCCACCAGCGTGTGGCGTGACACACTGATCAGCTTGCTGAGCAGGTGGATGCTGAGCTCCTGGGGTGGAGAGGCGGAGGTGAAGCCCTTGAGGAAGAGCTGCAGCAGGCCGGGGTAGACTGTACCACTTGAGCTTGGCCAGCACGCGCTCCAGACGCTGGCGGCTGTCGGCCCGGTCCAGGGGCAGCTGGCCCAGCAGCTTGTTGAGCAGCCGCAGGGCCAGCAGGTACTCAAACTCGTAGTCCGACTCCAGCAGCGAGGTGGCGATCCAGAACACCGTGGCCATCAGGTTTGGAGGGGTCCACGGGGGGCACGGCCTCCCCCCCGCCTCCCCCGCCTCCTCCCCCCGGGCCCGCCCCTCCTCCCCCCGCCCTCCCGTAGCGACGACAGGCTCCGCGTGCGCGCCAGGTTGCCGTGGCTCCCGCTGAGGCGGTCGGCCACGTCCAGGGTGTTGCTGCGCCGCCGGTCGGCCTTGCGCTCGCCCACCAGGCTGGCGCGGAGGGAGTTGCTGCGGGCGTGGGCATGCACGTGGCGGTGGAAGAGCCCGCCGCTGCTCAGGTTCAGCTGCCCCGTGCTCTTACGGTTGGCCGCAAACTTGGCACCCAGCAGGGGGTCGTGTCCCGAGGTCCTGGGAGAGAGAGAGAGAGAGAGAGAGAGGAGAGAGAGAGAGAGAGAGGAGAGAGAGAGAGAGAGAGAGGAGAGAGAGAGAGAGAGATGAGAGAGAGAGAGAGAGAGAGAGAGAGAGAGAGAGAGAGAGAAGAGAGAGAGAGAGAGAGAGAGAGAGATGAGAGAGAGAGAGAGAGAGAGAGAGAGAGAGAGAGAGAGAGGAGAGAGAGAGAAGAGGAGGAGAGAGAGAGAGGAGAGGGAGAGGGAGAGGAGAGAGAGGAGAGAGGAGGGAGAGAGAGGAGAGGGAGGAGAGGTGAGAGGGAGAGAGGGAGAGAGGAGAGAGAGAGAGACAACAGTAATGAAAATGACTACAATGACATGCAGACCGCTTTGTTCAAATCGACTACAGGTTACTAAGGAGCAGGTAGGGTTGGGACATCTGGTACAAGCTTGTCTACAGGTAGCTTTGCTAACCCCTAGGAGTTCAGAACTTCAGGGCTTGGACTTAAGACAACCCTCACCCTGCCCTGACATCACCTGCAGGTGCAGATGAAAGAGGTTAAGGAGGATGGGGACATACTGTGCCAAGGCTGTGAGGAGGTCGTAGTTCTTCACGGTGTCTGCCAGCGTGTCGATGCCTGACTCCAGCGTTAACAGCAGCTCGATAACAAAGCCCTGAGGAGAGAGCAGAGAAGTGGTTAGCGGAGTGGCAGCTAACGGCCGTAAGCCTGCCAGGGGTTAGCCTGCCTGGGTTAGCCTGGCAGGGGTTAGCCTAGCAGGGGTTAGCATGGCAGGGGTTAGCCTAGCAGGGGTTAGCCTAGCAGGGGTTAGCCTAGCAGGGGTTAGCCTAGCTGACAGCCTGAGGAGGGCAGGCAAATCCAGCTAGACCCTGGTGGTTGGTTCCACCAGAGGGTTCTTGCGGGTACAGTGTAAAAGGCAACAGCGCCACGCCTTCAGACATGGTCCCCGGTCCTCACCTGGGCCTCCTCCCCCGGGTCCCCCCACCGTCTCCACCAGGCGTGACAGGACGTCAGACAGCGTGGCCGGCGTCAGCGGCTGCTTGAGGGCCCTGAAGATCTGGAAGGATCTGCCGGCGTAGTGGCGGGAGGTGCAGGACAACGCCGTCTGCAGCGCCACCTCGCTCAGCAGAGACTCCAGCTGGAACCCTGCACACACACACACACACACACAGACACACACAGACACAGACACATGCACACACACACACACAGACACACACAGACACAGACACATGCACACACACACACACACGCACACACACACAGACACATGCACACACACACACACACACACACAGACACAGACACATGCACACACACACACACACACACACACACACACACACACACACACAGACACAGACACAGACACACACAGACACCACACACACACACACACACACACACACACACACAGGATGAAGAATGGACCACAATAAGGATTTGAAGGGTATGCTTTGCCGGTTGTCCGTCAATCCCTCATGCTTTTTGTAACAAGTTCAAACTGCATCAGAAAGCCTAACTGTTGTGGGAGGAGTCACATGCATGTTTGTGGGAGGAGTCAAACAGTGTGTGGGAGGGGTTACATTGGTTTGTGGGAGGAGATAAATATTGTTGTGGGAGGATGCCATATACATTTGGTTTGGGAGGAGTGACACAGCATTGTGGGAGGAGCTAGGCATGGCAGTGGGAGGAGCTACACATGGTTTGTCGGGGTAGTGTTGTCACGGCGCCGACCTGAGTTGGACTGTTTGAACACGGCCACCACGTGGCGGAGGAACACGCTGAGCTGCTCGGCACTCTTGATGTGGGGGTTCTTCGGAGCGACGTCCTCGTGGTTCCACAGAGGACCGCGCTTCCTGTAGAACACACACACACACACACAATCAGCAAGAAGACGACGGACAGAAACACTGAACTGTGAATCCAGAACCATGAATGTTATCACCGCACACAGAACCACAAGTCCAAACCCAGCAAACAGCATGTTAGTCAAACCCATGCAGCGTGAAATACCTAATCCACTCAGACTGTGAGCATGGAACCAAATACATACACAGATAGCATGTGAGTGTACAACCAGATACGTTGAAAAAGAACAAGTTAGTGAGACATACACAAGAAGATGAAGTTTGTTGTCATTTTAGTGTATGGCCCTTAGCATACATATGAAGTTAGTAATTGCCTAGTTATTCAGTATCATTAGGGCATGACAACAGAATAGAAACCCAATGTAAGGCTGAAGGTGCAGCAGCGAGGACTTCTCCTGACCTGGAGCTGATGAACTCAATGAGGGCTTTGACCTTCTGGTCCTGCAGGGTGGGGAGGTCCACCTGATGGAGCATGGAGGGGGGCAGTGGGGAGAAGGCCCCCGGGCCCACGCCCACCCCCGTGCCCAGGCTGATGCTGGAGGAGGTAGAGGAGCAGCTCAGGCCTGAGTCAGTCATGGGGGAGGGCTGGTGCTCTGGCATCAGGTCCTGGACTCCTGCAGGTCACACATTCAGGCATGATCACCCCACAAGGTCAATGAGTTGTGTCAGGTGTACTGTGTCACAACATCAGCTGGGAAGTAATATCGCTGCAAAAGTGGGAATAAAACTGCAAAATGTTATATTGGTATATCATTCTGCATCTATTGACTTGGTTTATGGCTGGTTGTCATGGCGCTGAATGACATAATCATCCACCAATAATAAATCAGAGGGAAATAAGACTTGGCTACGTGACTTGACCTGGACATAAAGCCCGCACGAAGCCACACACACACACCTACACACACACCTACACGCACACACACGCGCACACACACACGCACGCACACACACACAGGTTACGGTACACCTGTCTCAACACGCTACACTGTCGTGCACTGCCCTGCGACCAGACAGACAGACAGACAGACAGACAGACAGACAGACAGACAGACAGACAGACAGACAGACAGACAACCAACCTGTGAGGTTGAACTCGGGTGCGATGGGCTTCACCGTCAGGACGCGGGGCTCGTTGGCCTCCCTGTTGCGTAGCAACACGGCGGCCAGCGACTGGACGCTGCTGTTGGTTCCCTGGACCACCAGCAGGTGGAGCAGCAGGCGCTTGCAGTGCTCGTACACCTCAGGGTGCTGGTGATCACAGCCTGCAGGACGTTCAGGGAAACATGTCAGACCCCCGCAGAGATGCACACAACACACACGGCGGGGGGGAGGGGGGGGGGGGCTGTAGGGATTGAGGAGGAGGAGGAGGAGGAGGACGAGGAGGAAGAGGAGCAGGAAGGTGGAGTGGCAGCACTAGTGGTTTTAGGAAGAGAAGAGGTGTCACCGAGTGTGTTGAAGGGGTTAGGAGGAGAAGGAGTGATGGGAGGTGTGTCAGGAGGAGGAGGCGTACCTATGAATATGGAGTGCAGCAGGAGGTGCAAGTAGACGCTCCACTCCACCTTGACCCCGTGGTCCACGATGAGGTCGGTCAGAAGGATGACGGCGATGTTACACCTGAGGAGCGGAGAGGTCACCACCGGCCATGGTGAAGAAAGACCAAGTCCTCTACTAAAAGTCCCTATCGTAGTCATTTGTTGCCTTTATTACTAAAAAGACACCATGCAGCTATTGCTATAGATCATTAAATAATGCTTTAATTTAGTGATTCGGTAAAATGAAGTGATTGCACCTGCACATTTCAGATCATTTAGAAGCAAGTAGGGGTCAGCCACCTCGCTTTAGGACGGCTACATATACACTGCGAGCATTGGGGATTGAACCCAGTACCTTTAGGCTGGGAACTTGTGTGTGTGTGTGTGTGTGTGTGTGTGTGTGTGTCTGTGTGTGTCTATGTGTGTGTATGTCTGTGTGTGTCTATGTGTGTGTGTGTGTGTGTGTGTGTGTGTGTGTGTGTGTGTGTGTGTGTGTGTGTGTGTGTGTGTCTATGTGTGTGTATGTCTGTGTGTGTCTATGTGTTTGTGTGTGTGTGTGTGTGTGTGTGTGTGTGTGTGTGTGTGTGTGTGTGTGTGTGTACCTGTGCAGGGGGATGGCGGTGGTGTTGGTCTCAGGCAGGTGGTCCACCAGCGGCGACCAGCAGCCGCCCGTGGGCGGGAAGGGGAGGGGCTCGGGGCGGTTGTGGTCCATCACCTTCAGGCGCCAGTTGGCGTACAGCGGCATGGAGTCACCTGAGCAGCGGGGGAGGGGAGGGCGCTTAGCAACCACGGCATCGTTTCTAACCATCAGCGGCTTCCCATTCCCTCGGGGAGATGTACCGTAGCTTAGCGGCGGTCTGGGAGATCGTTAGCAGGGCTAACGATCGGATTAGCCCATTAGCACCGGCGTCTCCAGCAGAGATCCACGCTTAACGATCGGCAACGCGACGTCGGAATCCCCCCGAGCCAAGTGATTGGGCCGCGTTTTGCTGACCAACTAATCAACGGGGGAATCTACTGAACAACGCGGTTAAGGGTTCCTCCACGCTAACTGCTAGTGTGAATGTGATTGGGCAAGGGGGGGTTCAGAGGTCAGAGGTCACAGAGAGGTCACTCACTCTTCTCCTCCTCGTAGGAGCCCCCGGAGCTGCTGCTGTAGCGGGACTCCAGGCGGTGGTGCTGGCGAGACAGGTTGATGTTGAGGCCGCTGTACACGTCCAGGTGGGGGTAGCTGTGAGGACACAGGAGACGGAGACGCCCAGGTGACACGCGGTACGGAGCGGGGACGTGCTTTAAAAAACCTGCTGCTCTCAAGGGTGCAGGGTGGTCCTTGTCCCCCTGGTTGAACCAGCATATGCATGGATTCCTTGGTGTGTCTTTTATCCACTTTTTTATATTTTGTGTTGTCATCCATTCAACTTTCATACTGATGTGACAGTCAGCGTTACGCATCTGTGTTTCTAACATGCTCACATGGTTGTTTTCATCCACAGAGAGCCAACAGAGGGCGTCTGAACGAGTTCTGACTGAACTCACGAGGCCGTTGTTTAAACCAGTTTTACGACCGGTGCACAGGGCATTGAGGTATTTTGAATAATGTTGTAGGATTGTCGTACATGCATGCTTCAACATATTCCACCTAGAGTTTTACATCTGCTGGGTATGTAGGTTTTACGACCAGTCTATACGGTTCAATCCATTTGAACAGTGCATGTTTTAATTGGTTATATGATCAGTGTCTGTCAAGATATGCGAATAAAGGTTTTGCTTGATGACTGGTGTGTGTGTGCGTGCATGTGTGTGCGTGCGTGTGTGTATGTATGTGTGTGTGTGTGTGTGTGTGCGTGTGTACCTGTCCTCCATGTTGGGGTCCTTTATCTTGCTCTCGTGATGGCCGTCAGTCCCAGGCACCATGGTGTTGCTGCTCGACATCGTTCCTGACAAACCAACCAGGCAGCTGGGTTACACTTTGGTGATTTCATTTAGCTTTGTCAGGGAACAAAATGTGATGCTTGCGTGAGAAAGTATTTCTCACAGATGTATTTGTTTTTTTTATATTTCCATTTTTGTTCTTGGAGAAGCATATTCGAAAACGGGGGTTTGAAACTATCTATACAGTTATTCATAATTTATTTAGCACCTTTTTGTGTGAGCAGTTAACATTTATGGATATTACAAAAACCAAAAACCAAATCCAGACCCAAGATTGTGCTACCTGTGGTGACGGAGGGGATCTTGTAGCTGGCGCTGATGCGGTAGTACGGAGGGTTGTCCATGTGGGTGACGCTGGAGCACACTGGGTCCATCAGCTCCAGCTCAGACATCAGCTCCTCCAGCAGCTGGATGGTCTTATCCCTGCCCAGGTACACCACCACCCTCTTCACCTGGACACACACACACACACACACACACACACACACACACACACACACACACACACACACACACACACACACACACACACACACACACACACACACACACACACACACACACACACACACACACACACACACACACACACACACACACACACACACACACCTCAGGTGAGGGCTTATGAGGACCGAGGGCGTTTGCATTGACTTATGAAAGGTGGTGGCTACAGAGCTGACTGTACAGAACAGAAGGGATGTACTCTGTAGGCCTGAGGTATGAGGAGCCGGGGCTGAGGGGTGTTCACTGTGGAGTTGTTAGGAAACAAGACTGGAGGGCTCTATACATAAAACTGACTTATGAGAACTGGGAGGCTGGGGTGGAAGGTGTATATTGTAGGATTGACTATACGACCAGGAGGTTCTGAGGGATGTTTACTGTAGAGCTGACTTATGAGGACCTGGAGGTTCTGAGGGATGTTTACTGTAGAGCTGACTTATGAGGACCAGGAGGTTCTGAGGGATGTTTACTGTAGAGCTGACTTATGAGGACCAGGGAGGCGGGAAGGGTGGGGGTTTCTGTATCGTAGGTCTTACGTAGGGCAGCAGACTGGGTTCGCTGTTGACCCCCGCCATGCTGATGAGGAAGTGGAGGATGATCTTCAGGTTCTTCGGCCAGCTGTCTGCCAACGTGGTCCAAACGTTCTCGATCTCTGACCAGGCAAACTCATCTCCGTACTGCAGAGAGAACCAGAACCGCCGTGTTGCCATTAAGCCTCAAACACGAGTCCTCCCGGACAGAGACGCACTCAACACGCACGGCGGGGGGGAGGGACCCCCGGATGCAGCGGCGCCCGGACCTCACCTTGGCGGTCATGAACATGAGGTTGTTGAGCACCATGGTGGTGGCGTGCGGCGAGCCCCAGCCCTCGCCACGCAGCCACCGCCGGCTGTTCACCATCATCTCCCGCTCCTGCGCCTCCTCCTCCTCCTCTGCCGGCGCCGCGCCGGGCTCCTCGGCTCGCTGCGCCGACGGCTTGAAATCCACCAGCTCCACGTTGTTCATCCAGGGCAGCAGGTAGTGCAGCATCACCTGCCGGCCCGCAGGGTGGGCCGTCTGGATGCGCTGGCTCACCTCTGTGGGCGGGGGAGGGAGGGAGGGAGGGAGGGAGGGAGGAGGGGGAGTGTTTACCATTCAGCGGTGGCTTTTATCCACAGTGGCTACAGTGAATTGTGAAGCAGGTCATTCAGGTGCAGGGAGGAGGTGAGGGCAGCTTGCTCTAGGATGACTCCAGGGAGGTTGCGGAGGTTAGGAGACCGAATCCAAGACAGAGCAACAACTCTGTTCTATCGCCAGACAAACTAGATAAACAGCTGTTTGTGTGTTTTAAGACTAATAGTGAAAAAAACCAAGCCCCGTGTCTAAAGGTGTAGAGCTGACAGTACAGGAGGGATGCAGCAGAGCGAGGGCTCGGCGAGGACCTGAGAAGATGGGCAGGGTGAGCTCGGGGTAGGTGCCAGCCAGCTCCTCAGACAGCTGGTAGTAGGACAGGGAGTACAGGTGGGGCAGCGGGGAGGGCGGCGTCAGGATGCCGTCCGTCCGCTGGATCTCCAGCTTGTGGGCGTAGCGGAACAGCTTGGGCTCCAGGATCTGTCGCACAACGCAGAACACCACAGAGGAACAACGCGCTGTTAGGCCGGGCGTCAACACGGAACACGACGCGGAGAACCAACTGTGGCCTGTATACAAAGCGCTGGCCATTGTGGTGGATAACCGAAGAGAAAAGGTCGACAGCGACAATCATGGAGGTAGAGGTTTGGCTACGGAAAGACCTCGTATCTTAACCCAAAGTGACACAAGGAATGATGAGTGTACAGTCGAGCCGCCCCAATCCATTGTGGTGTTCTGACCTCTGCTTAACCTTTGACCCTGAGTGTGTGTGTGTGTGTGTC
>JAXIVH010000176.1:187402-252402 GCA_036785325.1 Urophycis tenuis | reverse complement strand
CTATCAGTGCACCTGCTCAGCCATTACTGCTCAGAGTGCACAAACCAAGACACAGCCTACAATGTGCAGAATGGAAAGTCGTGATGTTACGGATGGTGTGTGTGTTCCTGGGTTCAGACTGCGTACCTGGTCAGCCCCAGTGAGGTGGATGAAGCTCTCCAGCACGGAGGCACTGAGTCTGTCCATCACGTCGATAGCCAGCTCCTCATCACCCTGAGACAGAGGAACCACATTAAACCAGTGATGGTGACCCTAGTGGACGATAACCATCCCAATCGACTTCCTGTGGATTTTGTTGAAATATATGCCATTAATGATTAGGTTGGGGTGAGGCACCGTGAAACTCAAGGGGGTTCAAACCCTGAACCTTTTAACTGCCCTCTCTATGTAGGCTTACGAAGACCCTTGTTGGGTTACTCATGACCAAATCCTCTTGAGATGAAGGGCAGAGTGTAACCAAACATGGTGGATGACCGTTACCTTGGCGATGCCCAGCGCCGTGTGCAGGGCACGGACCTCCTTGAGAACGTTGACGGCAAGCCTGCGCGTTCCGGGCCGACAGCTGCAGAGAACCACCAGCGCCAGGCCCTCCACCACGTGCAGAACCCCCAGCAGAGGAGCCCGGTCCAGGGAGAGGGTGGGGCCAGTGCCCGGGACCTGCTGGAAGACAAAGGTCCTTCACTCTTCACCTCCTTAATGTCCTGCAGATCATCCTTCCTTTCCCAACTGTTACCCAATATATTTTGTGTGGAAAAAGATGTTTCTATATTGTTTGTAGTTATATCGTTTATTCCATCACAGTCCGTACGTACTTGCTGTGCAAATCTGGGATAAGCTTTGGAAAATGTGCTAAAGCGACCGGATTTAAAAAAACTGGGTGGTGTCATTTTCTCAAAAAAGAAGATCAAACAACTGCACTTCATGTCATTTGTTATGAATTTGTTATTGCAGCACTTATGAATTTGGTTAAAAGTGTATTTTGTTCACAGCACTCGCTGCTCTGGCAGCAGAGTGTCCTGTCTGGGATCCATAACAGTGCATCACAGCCCAGTGTCCTGTCTGGGATCCATAACAGTGCATCACAGCCCAGTGTCCTGTCTGGGATCCATAACAGTGCATCACAGCCCAGTGTCCTGTCTGGGATCCATAACAGTGCATCACAGCCCAGTGTACTGTCTGGGATCCATAACAGTGCATCACAGCCCAGTGTCCTGTCTGGGATCCATAACAGTGCATCACAGCCCAGTGTACTGTCTGGGATCCATAACAGTGCATCACAGCCCAGTGTCCTGTCTGGGATCCATAACAGTGCATCACAGCCCAGTGTCCTGTCTGGGATCCATAACAGTGCATCACAGCCCAGTGTCCTGTCTGGGATCCATAACAGTGCATCACAGCCAAGTGTCCTGTCTGGGATCCATAACAGTGCATCACAGCCCAGTGTCCTGTCTGGGATCCATAACAGTGCATCACAGTCCAGTGTCCTGTCTGGGATCCATAACAGTGCATCACAGCCCAGTGTCCTGTCTGGGATCCATAACAGTGCATCACAGGTGTCCCAGAGGGGCGGTACGTACCTGGGCCTCCTGGCTCTTGTTGCTGCTCTGCACCGCCTGCCTCCACTGGCTGATGAGCTGCAGCAGCATCTTGACGGCGTTGTCCAGCAGGGTGGGGTGGACGTCCGTCACCTCGCGCACCATGAAGTAGACGAAGCCAGACACCACGTCCTCACGCCACTGGGGGAAGTCCACCATGAGGGTCTGCAGCGTGGTGAAGGCCAGGCCCCGAAGCTCCTCGTCCATGTGGATGGTCAGCCTGGGAGGGGAAGAGAAAGGTGAGGGGGTGAGGTGGACAGGCCAGACAGACATGTTAGGTGGACAGGTCAGACAGACATGTTAGGTGGACAGATGAGACTGATGACAGACATGTGAGGTGGACAGGTGAGACTGATGACAGACATGTGAGGTGGACAGGTGAGACTGATGACAGACAGGTGAGGTGGACATGTGAGGTGGACAGGTGAGACTGATGACAGACATGTGAGGTGGACAGGTGAGGCTGATGACAGACATGTGAGGTGGACAGGTGAGACTGATGACAGACAGGTGAGGTGGACATGTGAGGTGGACAGGTGAGACTGATGACAGACATGTGAGGTGGACAGGTGAGGCTGATGACAGACATGTGAGGTGGACAGGTGAGACTGATGACAGACATGTGAGGTGGACAGGTGAGACTGATGACAGACAGGTGAGGTGGACAGGTGAGACTGATGACAGACATGTGAGGTGGACAGGTGAGACTGATGACAGACATGTGAGGTGGACAGGTGAGGTGGTCCACTGAGATGGACAGGTGAGGTGGTAGGGTGAGACTCACAGGTGAGAAGGATAGATTGGATGGACAGGGAGACAGGTCAGACGGACAGACGAGGTGGACAGGTAATATAGACAGGTTACAGGGAGGGAAGGTTGATCAGGATATCTATTATTACTAAACCTAATTTTGTGTGATGATCATGTGAGTTTGAAGCTAAAAAGGCGACGGTGTGCAAACTGCTGTGATTCTTAAAGGCAGCTGAGAGAGCAGAGCTTAGCAGCTAAAAGGTGGACAGCGTGCAGCAGTTCTCATGGCGGACATGTGATGTTCCATCTTACTTGGCCAGGAGCTCGATGAGATCCTGTCTGCTCATGCCGTCGGGGATGAGCCGGGGAATGGCGGCCACGCAGGTTCGGAACAGGTCGATCTTGGGCTTCCTCTCCCCCCTGCCAACAGACAGACCAATCAGAGGCGGTGACAAGACCGAGTCACGCCCAACCGGGCAAACAACAAGGCTGCTGATTGGGCGGGAGCCGCGGGTGCACTGACGTGATCATGTCCTCGGGCTCCTTGTTGGACATCTGGACATTGGTCATGCTCATGGAGCGGCCCACGTCCTTGTCCAGGGAGCGCAGGATGTTGTCCAGGGCCTTCCTCACCTGAGGGTAGTACAGAGACATGCCTGCAAAGACAACGCTCGTCACCGGAGAGCACACAGGCGCCAACACCACAAGAACGCCACGAGCGGAACGGGACGGAAACAAAACATTATGCACTGCCCCCTGCCCCTGCCCCGCCCCCCGCCCGTCTGGGGCCGCCCCCCAGGCCCCGCCCCCCCGGCCACCACTTACCGATGACCTTGGCCTCCTCGTCGGTCAGCGTGGTGTTGAGGAAGATCTTCTTGACGCGGAGCGTGTTCCCCGAGGGCATGATGACCCCCGTGGTGGGCATGGGGGGCTCCCCGTCCTTCTGCTGCAGGCTGTTGGCCACCACCAGGAAGGCCCTCAGGCCGATGTTCATCCTCTGGGAGACGGGGAGAATCACACGTTTGGGGTTGGATTCCCACACAGCAGGAACAACGCATGCACTACAGCATCGTTAAGGGTCCACCAAACAGAATACATTATGCACCGTGCCATTCTGAGGCTTTTAGAAGATTAATTTAAGCATTTGAGTATCGATCTGAGAAGAATTTCAGTATAAGCAAGACATTAGTCATTTTTTCTATTGATCTTCATTCTGATGGCATGGTGAGATGGTTTTAAGTGTGAGGTGTGGATGTAGTCTATCAATAGTAAATGTATACCCTTGGGTTGATAGTGAAGGTGTCTATTAATGTTGGATCTCTATGGGTGGATGTAAGAGTGTCTAATAACGTTACTTTGTCTGGGTTGATTTTTTTAAGGTGTGTAATAACAGTCAACTTACCTCTGGGTTGATGGTGAAGGTTTTGTGGGACTTGCCCACACACAGCAGGTCATAGATAATCTCCTTCATAGCAAAGTCCAGCCTTTCCTGCAGGACCAGACAAAAGCAGGGGGGCTCACTCACAAAGAAGTCATCCAAATACAAAGACACCATGTGTTTATCTATGCAGTCATTCAACTTACAAGGTAACAAAATTAAAATGAACAAAAAAATATAGATATTTATTGTATTATTATTATATTTATTATTTGCAATGAGGCAGCAGAAAACATTTGTCATTGGCTTTTTGACAGAGACTGAGATGCTGGATATTACTCCTGTGGAGGAGAGTGACTGCAGGTGAATGCAGGTGACTGCAGGTAAATGCAGGTGACTGCAGGTGACTGCAGGTGACTGCAGGTGACTGCAGGTGAATGCAGGTGACTGCAGGTGACTGCAGGTGACTGCAGGTGAATGCAGGTGACTGCAGGTGAATGCAGGTGACCGCAGGTGAATGCAGGTGACCGCAGGTGACCGCAGGTGAATGCAGGTGACCGCAGGTGAATGCAGGTGACTGCAGGTGCCCGGCGTGTACCTGAGCTATAAACTGGATGATCCTGACGAAGATGTTGAGCGGGGTGTCTCTGGGCACCACACTGCGGGAGCCCTTGGGGAACAGAGCCGACACAATGCCCAGCAGACGACTACAACACAGGAGACACAACATCTGCATTAACACCGGGCATCCACAGGGCAGTCCAAGGGGGGGCAGAGAGGGAGTTTGGTTTGGTTTGTTTCTTTTAAACATCTTGCTCTCTCCCACTCTATTCATGTCTCTCTCTCTCACATTACAGCTCTTGAATCTTACCTTCAGCACCTTGAAGGAGCAGGTAGGGGTTAGACAGTAAATACAGAGAGGTCATTAAGGGGGAGGTAGGGGTTAGACAGTAAATACAGAGAGGTCATTAAGGGGGAGGTAGGGGTTAGACAGTAAATACAGAGAGGTCATTAAGGGGCAGGTAGGGGTTAGACAGTTAATACATAGACAGGTCCATGCATCTGATTTGTGTCACGGCGCGGGGAGGCGGGGCGGTGCTTACCTCTGAGTTACAGTGTTGCTCTCACATTTGATCCTGATGATGTAGACCCAGAGCAGCCTGTACAGAGACTCCAGGGCCACGCGGGACATCTTGGGGTCTTTGTTCTATCCACCAGAAAGGAAAACCGTAAGCACGCCGCCGCAACACAGGAGAGAGACGGGGTGATCAACACACTCCTCAAAACACAGACCACAGGGAAGGAGCACAGTCCAGGTTCATGTTGAGACCCACCCTGCCCTGACCATGAGGGGCTTGGGCTTCACTTTGAACCCTTGACGCTGGGAAGGGGCAATCAAGAGTAACAAACACAGCAGCGACAGGTGTTCTCCTCGACCTCCCATTGCATCTCGGCCAGTGGAGTCCATGTGGTGTTATCTGGCCTCACCTGACGACATGCTGCGTGCAGCGGGCTCACAGTCTGCAATCACACTGTACTAACAGATAGCCTGCCAGCGGCAACCCTAATCTCAGGACAAATATTTGCGGGGAGCCCAGAGCAACAACGGGGGGAAGGAGTGAGACTAGAGGGACTACGGCTCACTGGATCGCGCTCACGCCGGTGGAAGGACAAGGCAGCAGACAGGAAGTGCTTCTTCTGGCTACCAATAGGAAGCCCCAACAGGTGCTCCCCTAAACAACACCCTCTGTAGCACCGCGCTGAACGCAGAACAAGCGCATGAAGCTGAAGTCCAGCTGAACACAACCACCGCAGACGGACACACGTTTACTAGGCAATGCTGTTCCTGGTCAGCCAAGGTATCCGCACACCTGGTGGGATGGGGTCCCCTCAGGACACAGGGGGGGGGGGGACATGGGCCACGCCAAGGTTCCTCCAGGAGTGAGGGGGGGTTCAGGTGGGAGGGGGGGTTTAAGTGGCCGTTTGAGTCACAATGAAACTCACCTGTAACGTCTCAATCTGCTTTCTGATGCTGTTGTTAGATGGCATCTGGGCAGAGCAAAGACACGCCAGACAGACACACAACCACAGCGGACACCAGTGCAGGGGGTCGGGGGGGTGGACACATGCACGTTAGAGGAAACAGAAGAAAAAAAAAAGACAGAATACAAAAATGTTGACGGAAGCTGTTGGTGACAGCCTGCCACTAGTCAGTGGTGCAGCTCAACAAACACGTAGAAGATGTCCAAGATGGCCTTGTGCAAAATGAGACCTTCTCTGAATGTTAGAGCAAAGGCAAACAAAGGGTGTGCCGAAGCCAGGAAATCAGACAGGTGACACGCACACACAGGTGACACGCACACACAGGTGACACGCACACACAGGTGACACGCACACAGGAACAAACACGAGTTCATGTACGGACAGGATCAGAGAGAGGACAATTATGGGATGTGCATGCAGGATGGTGTAAAATAAAAAGGTTATAAAGGGTGTTCTTTATTACGGTTATATAATACACAAGCGCTTATTTCGCAATAAATTAAGAGTTCACCCCATTATTCTGTTTGGTAACAGACTATTAAATATAATTATTTTAACCCTCCACACATCATAAAGTACTAATTATGTTCCCCTGGACCAGAGCAAAGCGCTCCTCGTTAGGCCAATAGGGCCCCAGAGGGCCCTCCATCACACAGAGGAGCCACTCTGCTCACCAGCAGCAGCAGCAGCACCCAGCACACAGACCATCACCACGGTAACATCAATCACAACAAGCTCCAGGGGATCCCCACCATCACAGTGGACACCCCGTCCAGCACCCTGGGGTGCTTCAACACCACGATGGGAGAACAATGACCGGGGCAAGGCGGGGACATGACAGGGAACATGCGTGATCAGGAAACAACACCAGCGTGGGAGAGCTTTTAGAAAAGGGACAAGTAATCAATAATCAATTGGCTGACGAACAGCAGCAGGGAGGACCGTGTACCAAAACACATTGGGTTCATTGGGTTTTGATTGGAGCACGAAAGCAGATCTGATTGGATCATAAGAGGATTGGCTGGACAGGGAATTATCTGACAACAGGAAGGTAGGATGTGATTGGCTTACAAGAAGGCTTTGGGCAACAGATCAGAGTAAGACGTATTCTAATGTATCCCTTTGTCAGGTGATATCCAAAAGACAAGTGCTGGATTGTGAGGACAAATTGGAACATCATATCAGAACATGTGTCATTCATAACCAGAGCAGCATGTTTACCACACAAGAGGAAGCACGTTGTTCATATAGACAGCAGACTGCTCTGCCTAAACATCTTGTGTCAACATCGGCTTCCTCCATATACATACTCACCAGGCGGGGTCATGGTCCTAGAATGTAGTCTGATTACTCAACCACTGGGAGGGGGGGCGGGGAGGGGAATCATATCAACAGCATAACAGCCACATAATGGCTGAGAGACAAACCACGTGACCCGCCTCCAATTCTGCTTCTAATCATCCGAGGAGAGCAGCAACATTTCATAACATATTCCCTCATGGGAGGCTTTGGCTTCTTTAAAAGGGATGCTATTGAATTAGCCGTTATCAGGGGAGAGGATTCGGCTGGATGTCTGAGACTAAAGCCAGGGCTGGGTGGTGTTGAGGGTGGGGGTCATGTGGTTGAGGCCAGGTGTGGGTGGTGTTGAGGGTGGGGGTCATGTGGTTGAGGCCAGGGCTGGGTGGTGTTGAGGGTGGGGGTCATGTGGATGAGGCCAGGTGTGGGTGGTGTTGAGGGTGGGGGTCATGTGGTTGAGGCCAGGTGTGGGTGGTGTGAGGGTGGGGGTCATGTGGTTGAGCCCAGGGCTGGGTGGTGTTGAGGGTGGGGGTCATGTGGATGAGGCCAGGTGTGGGTGGTGTTGAGGGTGGGGGTCATGTGGATGAGGCCAGGTGTGGGTGGTGTTGAGGGTGGGGGTCATGTGGATGAGGCCAGGTGTGGGTGGTGTTGAGGTTGGGGTCATGTGGTTGAAGCCAGGTGTGGGTGGTGTTGAGGTTGGGGTCATGTGGTTGAAGCCAGGTGTGGGTGGTGTTGAGGTTGGGGTCATGTGGTTGAAGCCAGGTGTGGGTGGTGTTGAGGGTGGGGGTCATGTGGTTGAGGCCAGGTGTGGGTGGTGTTGAGGGTGGGGGTCATGTGGTTGAGGCCAGGTGTGGGTGGGGACATGGGGAGTGCAGGTGTAGGCTGACGGTACCTTGAGGTGAGACAGGCAGTTCTGGAGGAAGATGTGCCAGTTGTTGAGGAAGAACTGCTTCTGACTCACACACAGCAGGCACGTCACAAGGGGATACAGGGCCTGGGGCGAGAGACACCAGCGTCAACAGAGGGAGAAGACAGAGAAAGAGATGGAGAGAGTCAGAGGGGTAGATAGACATCAGCAACAATTAAGAGAGAGACAGGCCTGTGTAGAGAGACATGAGCAACAACAAATGGAGAGTGAGATAAGAGAGCGGAGAGAGAGAGTCCTGGCTGGAGATATACTGTACTCGTGACAACAGAAACAGAATGAGAGGCTTTGTGGTCAGAGAGAGAGATGGGGGGGGAACTGGTGTCTTTTGCAATTTTTTTTTACCAAAGAGTGCTTCTTCCTGGAGCTAAGGTCGAAGGTGGTCTGGTACAGCATCTCCACAAAGTTCTTCAGGCAGGGCACGTTCACTTCATTCTTAACAGCCTGGTGGGGGGAGAACATGTTGCAAACAGGAAGTCAGGTGTTGTCACATTACCCTGACACAGAAGAATTCCTGACTGGAGCAGGATCAGCTGGGGCTTGTTAACACACCCATCCTCTTGTTGGAAATGATTCCTTCATTGAGAAATGATCACGCACCCATTTTACTGCACAGCAACTGTCGTACTGAGTCTGTGTGTATGGCGATCGTAGCAGACCCAGCATCACAGAAGATGTGTATGTGAGGTGTGTGTGTGTGTGTGTGTGTGTTTGGTGTGTGTGTGGTGTGTGTGTGTGTATGTGAGGTATGTGTGGTGTGTGTGTGTGTATGTGAGGTGTGTGTGTGAGAGGTGTGTGTGTGTGAGGTGTGTGTGTGTGAGGCTTGCAGGTGAACAGAGGTGAACTTGTGAGTGACACGTGGATTTGTGTGACGTGTGGATGTGTGTGACGTGTGGATGTGTGTGACACGTGGATGTGTTTGACGTGTGGATGTGTGTGACGTGTGGATGTGTGTGACGTGTGGATGTGTTTGACGTGTGGATGTGTGTGACGTGTGGATGTGTGTGACACGTGGATGTGTGTGACACGTGGATGTGTGTGACACGTGGATTTGTGTGACGTGTGGATGTGTGTGATGTGTGGATGTGTGTGACGTGTGGATGTGTGTGACATGTGGATGTGTGTGACGTGTGGATGTGTGTGACGTGTGGATGTGTGGATGTGTGTGACGTGTGGATGTGTGTGACGTGTGGATGTGTGTGACGTGTGGATGTGTGTGACGTGTGGATGAGTGTGACGTGTGGATGTGTGTGACGTGTGGATGTGTGTGACGTGTGGATGTGTGTGACGTGTGGATGTGTGTGACATGTGGATGTGTGGTTCTCCTTACTGCTGCCACAGGGATGAGTATCTCCACGAAGAGGCCGGCCAGGGCATGTTTGATGTCCTTATCTTTCACCTCCAGGAAGTACTGGGCACACTCCTGAGGACGGCACCACCCACAGAACCCGCAGGTTAGCACAACACCTCCGTTTGAGAACACGGAGAACCACAGACTAACATCCTGCTACAGCAGATACAAAGGGACTGTTATTGGATGAGCATATATATTTGCCTATGATGGTAGAGTTATAAAATACATCCGTATGATTTCATTCCTGCAGGTTTCATCAGCTTTCCAACACACACACAGTACGACCGACAGCCGGGCACTCCAACGCACTACGGTGTTACCTGCATGAACTGGAAGGAGGCACTCAAAGTCACTACGGTGTTACCTGCATGAACTGGAAGGAGGCACTCCAACGCACTACGGTGTTACCTGCATGAACTGAAAGGAGGCCTCAAAGTCCTCCACAGGGTACATCTTGACACGGAAGAACTTCATGCCCATGATGAGGCTGATGACACTCTGGAGCACGTAGGGACTCTGCTCCTTCTGCCTCAACTCCTTCAGCTCTGTGATGAACTTCTTTCTCACCGCCTGGAACCTGGAGAACACACACACAGTGTGTGCGTTTACACATCTTAGCCACACAGCTAAGGCTAAGATGAAAGATGGCTAACCCCAAGAAGGCAGCCAACCTAAAAATATAGCCAAGCTTCAAGATGGCGAATGCTAACATGGCTAGCCCCAAGATGGTCAATAGGCAAGGCAGCTAAAATATCAGACAGCTAATCTTCAAGGTCCATAAATGCCAAGAGAGATTACCTACAAGAAGTCAAGTCCATTTTATTTGTATATCCCTAAAAAGCTAAGCTTTTAGATGGCTAGCAGCCTAATAACTGGGCTATGGTTTAAGCCGGTTTGGAAACTTGTGTAAGCAGTTGGGAGTGGAGAGTGCGGAGCCTGGCTGTCTTACTTTGACTGTGTGAGAACTCCGATGACCTCAGCGTAGAGGTCAGCGATGATGTGCACATTCCCAGTGTTCGGCCCTGAGTACCTGGAAATGGATTTAGGCAAACGTAAATAAAGACTTCCTGCTCATCAACCCTCCTACGGTAACATTCAGTTGCTGGCCATGTTTTTGTTCCATTCACTTTTGGGAATAAAAGATTGTTGTCGATATGAATCAAGTTAACAAGGGCTGTCTTCTGCGTGGCTGTAACCAGCTGTTCCCATCCCTCAAGCACTGCAGGTTTACTCATTTCTACTTAACCTCCAGCAACTGTGTATTCTCTGAGTGACGTTCATTATGAGGCGAGCTCATAAAGTAGCACAGATCACACACACACCATAAAACCAGGTTACTCATTGGCTATAAAAATATGATTAATTCCCTGATGCAGCGTACAACTCACGTTGACCAAAAATAGTTCAGCTCCGCAATCATGTTTTTAATGTTAATGTGACCACTTTTGCAGTGCGTGTGTGTGTGTGTGTGTGTGTTTGTGCGCACACACGCGCCAACTCACCCCTCTCTGTGTTTAAAGTGCTTGAATGCCAGGTTCAGAACTTCATGTACTAAAGCATCTGGCACCGGGTGAAGAGGAATCTGTGACGCAGAGGGAATCGTTAGTGTTACTGGGAGCATCCATACTCTAATACATCTCCTCCTCCAACGCCTCCTCCTCCTCCCTTTCTCATTTCTCCCTCCTCCTCCTCCCCCTTCTCATTTCTCCCTCCTCCCCCTTCCCTTCTCATTTCTCCCTCCTCCCCCTCCTTTTCATTCCTCCTCATTCTTCTACCCCTCCCTCCCCTTCATTCCTCACTCTCCTCCCTCACCCCACCCTCCCTCCCTCCTCTCATTCCTCTCCTCCTCACTTTTGCTCCTTCCTCACCCTCCTCATGCCTTTCCTCCCTCTACCTCCTCAATCTTCTCTGCAGCCTTGCCATCTTCCCCACCCTCATTCTCTTTCCTTCCTCATTCCTCTCCTCCCTCCTCTTCCTCATTCTTCTCCTCATTCCTCAGCCCCCCCCCCCCCCCCCCCCCCTCCCCACCACCCCTTTCCTCCAGGAGCGCAGCCAAGGACATCTTAGCTCTGGTCCCGGAGGCTTTGGGCTCAGTGTGTGGTTTGGATCGTAGTGTTGCTTCGGCACCACTCCGACCAGACCAGTAAACAGGTTTCAACCAAAGCCTGGGGCGAGCTGGTGGGCGGCCATTTTGTCTGTTTACTGTATTATCTCCCCCGGTGCCTAGCAGACAGCCGGTGTATTAGCGGCCCCTCTGTAGAGCAGCCATGAGAAAGTTGAACTAAGAGGCGGCCATGGCCCTGGTTCCCCTGTTATCAAAGGTAGGACAGGAAGTCCTGGAAATCAATACGCTTCCTGTTAACTAGATCCCATGGAGAGGAGTGACAGAGGTCGGTTCAGAGAAAGTAGCCGCCTCTGTGCTGTAGGCTACTGGCAGGCCGTTGTAGAGAGACATCTCACCTGTTTCAGAACCTCTACTGAAACCAAACAGAACATAAAATCTATGGCCAAGTCCCTGCGCTCCAGTAGGTAGTCTTTATCCCGGTGTTCATCTCTGGGAAGAGAAAAACTCACATCACAACACAGTTGGCAGCAGGTCCAATGAGGAATAAGCATGATGAAAACAGGAAGTGAACAACACAACATGAAGTTAACTATGATGAGGACAGGAAGTGAATGACGATGAGGACAGGAAGCGAGGGATCTTAGGGTTAGGGTTAGGGTTAGGTCTGTACCCTTTGGACTTGGTGCTGGATCGAGGCCTGTACTCGTAGGACTCGTCCTCGGTGCCGCTCTGCCGTCTGTACCAGTCGAAGAGCGTGCGCAGTAGAGAGGGCAGACAGTGTTCTGCTATGGAGCTCATAGAGCTTATTAACTGGAAGGAAACAGGACAGTTAGCCACATGCTAGCAACATGCTAGCAACCTTACGCCTCCCGATGAAATTCCCCTGAGCCACGCGATCCGCGCCCATGGGGGAGATCCCGTCTAAAGAGCGAGATCCCGTCTAAAGAGCGAGATCCCATCTAAAGAGCGAGATCCCGTCCGGAGTGCGAGATCATCTATCGACCTCTTACCTAGAGACCAGTGCCAGCGCTGGTGACCTAGTCTAGAGGGGACGTACAGGCGATATTGATTATTGATAAGCAAGGAGAGCGCTGGTGTCGGGTGACGTGGAGCCCAGTGCCGTGCCCCCCCCCCCCCACCCCGTCCTCTTCCCCGGGCTCATCAGCACTTTGATGACCTCGAGGGGAATGGCTTCAGAAGTGAAATGATTGCAGTCCTGCTCACCGCAGCAGAAGATAGAACACCCACCCGCCCAGAGCACCAGAGCACCAGGCTGGCCTGTTCCATCAGCACTGTTCACATCAGGCCCCGCTTCACCACACCGCCAGCCGCGGGACTTCGGCTCGGCCCGGGAACACAGCGGACCGCGGCGCCGTCCGGGTGGTTCTTAGTGAGCCGGGGCGTCACTGAAACCCGTCCGCGGCACCGCGGGACCAGAAGGAGCTCAAGGCAGCCTTGTGGCCGCTGCCCCCCTCTGGGTCTGTTCTGCTGCCCCCTCTGGGTCTGTTCTGCTGCTCTGGGTCTGTTCTGCTGCCCCCTCTGGGTCTGTTCTGCTGCTCTGGGTCTGTTCTGCTGCCCCCTCTGGGTCTGGTCTGCTGTCCCCTCTGGGTCTGTTCTGCTGCTCTGGGTCTGTTCTGCTGCCCCCTCTGGGTCTGTTCTGCTGTCCCCTCTGGGTCTGTTCTGCAGTCCCCTCTGGGTCTGTTCTGCTGCCCCCTCTGGGTCTGTTCTGCTGCCCCCTCTGGGTCTGTTCTGCTGCCCCCTCTGGGTCTGTTCTGCTGTCCCCTCTGGGTCTGTTCTGCTGCCCCCCCTCTGGGTCTGTTCTGCTGCCCCCTCTGGGTCTGTTCTGCTGCCCCCTCTGGGTCTGTTCTGCTGTCCCCTCTGGGTCTGTTCTGCTGCCCCCTCTGGGTCTGTTCTGCTGTCCCCTCTGGGTCTGTTCTGCTGCCCCCCTCTGGGTCTGTTCTGCTGCCCCCTCTGGGTCTGTTCTGCTGCTCTGGGTCTGTTCTGCTGCCCCCTCTGGGTCTGTTCTGCTGCCCCCTCTGGGTCTGTTCTGCTGCCCCCCTCTGGGTCTGTTCTGCTGCCCCCTCTGGGTCTGTTCTGCTGCCCCCTCTGGGTCTGTTCTGCTGCCCCCCTCTGGGTCTGTTCTGCTGCTCTGGGTCTGTTCTGCTGTACAACACGCCCCACCAGGGGGGTGAGAGGGGCGGGGCTACAGAGGAGGACCGCCTGCCCCGCGGGGGGCCTGAGATCGATGGTCAACCATCGACAAAACACTTGTGCAATGAAAGATGTCATTATGTGTAAAGTAATCATAAAGTAGGTCCTTGTGCATGTCTCTATCTATAAATAAACAAATAAATAAATATAAGAGAGAGAGGGAGAGAGAGAGAGAGAGAGAGAGAGACATGCACAAGGACCTACTTTATGATTACTTTAAACATAATGACATCTTTCATTGTGTCATAAAAGACATCATTATGTGTAAAGGAATCATAAAGTATGTCCTTGTGCATGTCTCTCTCTATACTGTACTCTCTATACTATCATATATATACTGTACATAACAGATATCATTATACATTATATATCATCGCAATGAATGAATGCACACATACATACATACAGTGTATGACAGACAGACGGAAATACTTTAATGACCCCTGAGGGAAATTGCATAGATATATATATAGAGCTATGTCTCAATGTGTGCGGTTGAGAGTCACTGGATGATGGATGAGAAGCAGCAGAGTTATGCAAGGTGCTGGAGGAGCGGACGGAGCCCCCCCCCCCCTGCTGACTTACTGCTGAGGATGACACAGCGATTCTGCACCCCCCTCCCTCTCTTTATGGCCTCCACCTCTCTCTCCCAGTCACTCACTACAGCCACAGCAGCATCCATAGCAGTGGATGCTGCTTGGCTTTGTGTAGCACTGAACAAAGCACTCTGCAGCAGTCAGGCCTATTGTTTAAAAAAAAGTGTCTACCGGGCCAGATACGGGCCACTGGCGGGCCAAGCCATCAATACACGGCAGAACCCTGAACAGAAGGCAGCAGCCAGCGCCATGGGTCCCCGGGGCACGGCTTACAGCATCAGGACCCAATGAAACAAGACTTGATATTCAAAAAGCCTGTGACCTTAATCCATAATGTGACGATATAATGGGTTTAGCATTAACCATACCATGAGCCATTAGGTATTCTGGGGAAGAGCTCTGGTGATGTGCTGATGATACACGCAGAGGCATTCCTATGACATGCCTTTAGAGCAGAAAGTGACTACATTAGGACATTGGATAAGTTTAAACCCTGAAGACATGGAGAATACAACATTTAAGACATGGTTCACCAATAATTCTAATGTCCCTCAGTACTTCAGCACTGTGTTTCTGGCCCAGGCCCCTGAAGGGGAGCGTTCTGAGGAGGTCTCACCTGATCAAACTGTGCATCTTCTCCTCGCTGGAGGGACCTGGAGAGAGGCTTCTCCTGGGAGGAGGAGAGAAGAGAGAGGAGAGGAGGGAGGTGAGAGGTGATAGGAGGTGGAGGATGAGAGGAGAGAGGACAGGAGGCGAAGAGGAGAGCAGAAAGGGGAGAGGGGGGAGACGAAGCACAGAAATGGGGGAGGAAAGAGGGAATGAAGACCAGTGGAGTGGAAGACAAGAGACGAGGGGAGGAGGGGAACAGCGACACCGCGGGGGGGGGGGGGGGGGGTCAGTGTTCCGAGGAGGACGGGCTCCTCAGAACACCGCCAGCCGGTCCACGCGGCGCTGTGGATGGGGCCGATAGCGCGGGTAAACCAGGGAGAGGTGGGTCACCCCCCCGGTCCAGACTCACCAGCGGCTCGGCCATCACCACCTCTATCTTCTTCTCCGCCAGCACGGCGAACTCGGCGAACAGGCTCTTGATGACGAACTCCCCCGGCTTGAGCTCGGGGTCGATGGTGATGCTGGACATGGCGTCGCCGCTGCGTTTCTCCCACGCCAGGGGAGGCACCGAGGACGGAGCTCGCCGTTTACTCACACTGCTGTTGACCGGGGGCGAGGCTGCGGAGGGCGGAGAACACACGCTGGTCACACAGTGGCCGGGACGCCGCTGACCGCACCGGGGCCAACGCCATCAAGATACACAGCAAGCAGCTTCAAAAGGCTGAGGATCTGTTCAATGGACTGGTCAGCCCAGAGTGACTGTGGCCCGGGATAGAGAGTCACTGAATGAAGAGTTAAGACTGTGGCCCGGGATAGAGAGTTACTGAATGAAGAGTTAAGACTGTGGCCCGGGATAGAGAGTTACTGAATGAAGAGCCAAGACTGTGGCCCGGGATAGAGAGTTACCGAATGAAGAGCCAAGACTGTGGCCCGGGATAGAGAGTTACTGAATGAAGAGTTAAGACTGTGGCCCGGGATAGAGAGTTACCGAATGAAGAGCCAAGACTGTGGCCCGGGATAGAGAGTTACCGAATGAAGAGCCAAGACTGTGGCCCGGGATAGAGAGTTACCGAATGAAGAGCCAAGACTGTGGCCCGGGATAGAGAGTTACCGAATGAAGAGCCAAGACTGTGGCCCGGGATAGAGAGTTACCGAATGAAGAGCCAAGACTGTGGCCCGGGATAGAGAGTTACCGAATGAAGAGCCAAGACTGTGGCCCGGGATAGAGAGTCACTGAATGAAGAGCCAAGACTGTGGCCCGGGATAGAGAGTTACTGAATGAAGAGCCAAGACTGTGGCCCGGGATAGAGAGTTACTGAATGAAGAGCCAAGATTGTGGCCCGGGATAGAGAGTCACTAAATGAAGAGCCAAGATTGTGGCCCGGGATAGAGAGTCACTGAATGAAGAGCCAAGACTGTGGCCCGGGATAGAGAGTTACTGAATGAAGAGCCAAGACTGTGGCCCGGGATAGAGAGTTACTGAATGAAGAGCCAAGATACACACACACACACACACACACACACACACACACACACACACACACACACACACACACACACACACACACACACACACACACACACACACACACACACACACACACACACACACACACACACACACACACACACACACACACACGAGAGGAGCACAGTAAATATGCACGCCGCGCCTCGCGGTGTTTACCGAGGCTAGCCGTGGGACATTCCCGGCGGTGTCACCTGGGAAACGTACCGGGCCTGTACGGGTGGGACCCACCAGCAGCCAGCAGCAAGAACACAGGCGGCCCTCTTCACTGCACAACACACCATCAACCCAACATGGACCGCAGTTCAATACAGTGCACACTGGATCAAATACAGTCTACACTCCACACTGGATCTAATGTGGTGTACACTGAACTCTACACAGGATACATTCTAGAGGGCTGTCACTGGAGCTCTGGCCAGTAGCTCGCTCGCGCTCTTTCTCTCTCTCTTCCTCTCTCTCCCTCTCTCTCTCTCCCTCCCTCTCCCCCTCTCTCCCCCTCTCTCTCCCTCTCTCTCCCTCTCTCTCTCTCTCCCTCCCTCTCCCTCTCTCTCCCTCCCTCTCCCCCTCTCTCCCCCTCTCTCTCCCTCTCTCTCCCTCTCTCTCTCCCTGTGCAACTTTGTTCTGTTTTCCTGGTCGCCAGAGAAACACAGCGTGTTCCTTCCAGAACTCTGAAACAATAGTCAGGGAGGGAGGAATGGGGAGAAAATGGATGACTTTTTCACAGGAAGTCAAGATGTTGACACCCAGCGTCTGGTTGGGAGGCTGGCCGGGCCAGACACATAGCAGCAGGCAGCAAACATTCACCAAACACACGGGGCCCGTCCTCCCAGTGTTGGACCTGGGTGTTGGACCTGGCACTGTGCACACCGTGCTAAATGAAAATGTGTTGTGCGCCATGTGAGTGTGTGTGTTTGTGACAGTGTGTGTTGTGTGTGGGCGCCATGTGAGTGTGTGTGTTTGTGACAGTGTGTGTTGTGACACAGTTAAGAATGCCTGTTATGTGACCGTGTGTGTTAACTGCTTGTGTGTGAGACCGAGGGGAGGGGTGTGTGTGTGTGTTGTAGTGGAAAGGCTGTCAAGCAGCACAGAGAGGCTTTCAAACAGGTCCTCTTTGTTTACAGAGTTCCACAAACACACTGATGATGATGTCACACAGCCATCTCCCCACCACCAATCACTGATCACCGGCCTGTCTGCCCCCCCCCCCCGGCAACCACCCAGTCCCTCCGTATGTCGCTCTCTCCCTCTGCCTTTCCCTGGGCCAGCTGGAGGGCCGACTGTTTCAGATACGAGAAGCCCAACGTTGTTTGTACTTTTCCACTCGACAACAGAGTAAGGGAAAAGAAATGCAAGGCATCTTTTCCCGGGCCAAGTCTCCGGACCCCCCCCCTCCCTCCGCTCAGCTCAGCCGCTCTCTCATTGGGGAGTCATATGGGACATGCCAATCCACTGCCCCCACCACCCCCACCACCACCACCCCCACCACCACCATAACCCTTCCTGCGTGCACTGCAGGCTGACCTTGTTTCGCAGTTCTTTGAGAGGCCGGCGAGCGCAGAAGACTAACTGGTGGTTTCAGTGACAGGGAGTCACGGCGACAGGGAGTCACGGCGACAGGGAGTAACAGCGAGAGGGAGTCATAGTGACAGGGAGTCACAGCGACAGGGAGTCACAGCGACAGGGAGTCACAGCGACAGGGAGTCACAGCGACAGGGAGTCACAGCAACAGGAAGTCACGGCGACAGGGAGTCACGGCAACGGAGTCACAGAGACAGGGAGTCACAGCGACAGGGAGTCACAGCGACAGGGAGTCACAGCGACAGGGAGTCACAGCAAGCTGCAATGGCTCTTTCTAAGCCTTGGCCAGAGAGCCGCTGCGCTGCCCTGGAAACGGCGTGACAAACTTGCAGCGCTAAAGAAAAGAAACTTGGCATGAACACATTTATTTGCAGGGTTATTCACTGGCGTTGACCGTATACAGTTTAATGAAACATACTTTACGTACTGGAAATGGGCCTGGCTAAATAGGCTTTCCTATGAAACCAATGTCATCGGTATCAACTAGGTCTTGGGCTGTTGGTTTCTGAACTGGAGACGGACGAGGAGATCAGAATCTCCTCGCCACACGTCAGAAGCTATCTTCTGAAGCAAGCAGCAGTCGCAGCTCCAAAAGAAACCCACCACTGCATAGCACCAAGAACCTTATCTTATGGCAGGCCATCTGACGCAGCTCCACACATTCACATCCCAGCAGGACGCCTACAGAAGGACATGACACCCCTAGCAGGTCCACTATAGAGCCAGCACACAACGCCAGGCGTTATTTGAATAAGCATGTGGCATGTGTGGTGCATTCACCAACCGTGGTGTATCAGTGTTATTAGCGTCTGAAAGAATACTGTTGTGTACCTTTAAGTAGGACATATGCCAGGTCCCAACAATGCTGCAGCAGTAATCAAGCTAGCTAGCAGGCTTACACAACCCCAGGGCGAGTCCACCTTCCTTCCCAGCTAAAAAAGAAGAAGAAATGCTGCCTTGCCCAGGGCCTGCCAGGCTCCGTGACCAACCGGCGACAATGCAGCCCAGAACACAGCACACTGTGTTGGTACGGCCAGACATGCGTGTTCAGTTTAGTCAATAAGGGAGGAGAGGAGAGGAAGGCGGTCTCCCTCGCTCCCTGGTCTCACTGGTTCATCCCCTCATGTTAATCCTTAAACATGACTAATGACTGCACTACGCGCACTCCTCAAAAGAGAGGGGAAAAAAACTACTGTGTGTGTACACAGAACACAAGAACAAGATTCGTGTTGAAACTAACTTGGCGAACGCATGCGACAGAACAGGGTTGTGACCCCTTTGCAGGAGTGTGCTAATAAAACTAATAAGTGATCCTGGAGCTGGATCACTCTGGGGGCTCGAGTGAGGGCCGTTGTCAGGGCTGAGTGCACCGAGTCCACACGGGGAACAGGTTGGTGTGGAAGTGGCAAGGGGACACGGACATAGAGAGACAGATGGACCCACAGAGACAGGGAGACAGACAGACAGGAGAGAGAGAGACAGACCGACAGAGAGAAAGAGTGAAACTGACTGTCGGAGACAGACAGAGTGAGAGAGAGAGAGACAGTGAACCAGAGACTGTCAAGAGATAGACAGAGAGGGAGAGAGACAGACAGAGTGAGAGAGAGAGAGACAGTGAACCAGAGACTGTCAAGAGATAGACAGAGAGAGAGAGAGACAGACAGAGTGAGAGAGAGAGAGACAGTGAACCAGAGACTGTCAAGAGATAGACAGAGAGGGAGAGAGAGAGAGAGACAGGGTGTGAGGGTGGACAGACAGTTTGGCAGGGCAGTGCAGAATCATTGAAACGAGGCAGTGCCTCTTTGTTTAAGAGGCCCGCTGCAGAGACCTGGCAGGCCGTGCAGGATGAGGGCAGAGAGGGAGAGAAGTGGGGGGTATTAATTAGAAAAAGGAGCAAATGGAGGACAAAAAAATGTGTTTACTCAGTGGTTAGATGTTTCAGGGAATAGCAAGCGTCTAACTTTTAAGGGCCACATCCTGACATTGAGACATGACGTCACAATATTTGGAACCTAACCTTCCCTAAAATTTCCATTAGTTTTCAGAAAATAAAGAACCTTAGAGCTAAATGGGGCATGTTTACCACAATAAAGAGGAAGTAGAAGCTGTAGCTTCTCAGATGATAGCGTTGTAGGAACAACACCGACAGCCCAACAGAGAAGAGCTCAGCTGGCCAAGGGGCCCATTGTGGCTGACAGGAGCCCAGACCACTCAGCCCTAATATGGCCATTCCTGATAAGAGCACTTGGAAATAGACACACAATAGAACACAATGAGAAGGCTCCTCTGATCGGAAAAGCATGGCTTTCTCCAGATAACTTTTGTTTTAGCCGAAATGGCAAAAGGAAACTTATCAACTAAAGTATGCAAAACTAGACTTGGGCAAGGCATGCAAAGGGTGGCTGTGTCACGTCAAACATTTTAACAAAAGGGGAAAACGCAAGATGTGTACACATGGGCGTGTTCACCACTAATCGGACGTTGGACTCGTTGCTGTTGCTGCTTTGTATTGCGGTGCATTTGCATTGTAAACCTCTGATTTGTTTATAAGAGTTGTGCTTCTCTATAGTGAGGTCACTGAAAGTCATCCTGCTGCCACTGTGGAGGATCAACAAAGACCAGGTGTGTGGATGCGTGCACCATCAATGCAGACCAGACTACAGGCTGCAACTCTAAACAGTCTGTAAAATAAAAACTCCCCCAATCTAATTAATGACCTGAGTATATGCTAGCATGACTCATAATAACATAAAACGCACTCTCATCTTTGTTAATAACATTTTATTAAACCCGGAAGGGAAATTGTTGTCTCAGCAGCAAGAGGACAGTGAAAATAAAACGAGGAATAAAAGCATAAAACAAATCCAGTATCAAATTAAGAGGCTGTATACCTGCTGATTGGTTTAGCGCAAAGTGTTTATCAGTGTATTTTATGGCACAGCCCTGAAATGGACCACCACGGGAAACATGAGTAACACAAGGTTCTCGCCCAGGAAGCACTAAGCGGCATGGAAAGGCCACGCTGACTGAGTGAGCCCACTGCCATCCATAGGACACAGACAGGGTTTACGGGACGGGCTGGGGAAGAGGGGGCTGTTGTATCTGATGTCTGCAGAGACAAACCCTATAGAGGAGAGTCTAACAGCCGGAGCCAGCCAGCAGACTGATCAATAACAGCAAAGCATTACGGACATCCCAGAGGAATCAGAGGGCTGTGATAGTGAGAGAGGTAGAGAGAGAGAGGGAGAGAGAGAGAGAGAGAGAGAGAGAGAGGTATAGAGAGAGAGGTATAGAGAGAGAGGAGAGAGAGAGAGAGAGAGAGAGAGAGAGAGAGAGAGAGAGAGAGAGAGAGAGAGGTAGAGAGAGAGGTATAGAGAGAGAGGGAGAGAGAGAGAGAGAGGTGAGAGAGAGAGAGAGAGAGAGAGAGAGAGAGAGAGAGAGAGAGAGAGAGAGAGAGAGAGAGAGAGGTATAGAGAGAGAGGGAGAGAGAGAGAGAGAGAGAGAGGTAGAGAGAGAGGTATAGAGAGAGAGGGAGAGAGAGAGAGAGAGGGAGAGAGAGAGAGAGAGAGAGAGAGAGGTAGAGAGAGAGGTATAGAGGTAGAGAGAGAGAGGTATAGAGAGGTAGAGAGAGCGAGAGAGCGAGAGAGCGTGAGAGCGAGAGAGAGAGAGAGAGACGTAGAGAGGGGTAGACGTAGAGAGGTAGAGGTAGAGAGAGAGCGAGAGCGAGAGTGAGAGGGCAATGTGGAGCGATGGTAAGAGGTTCTGTTCATGAAGAACCATGGGTTAACAGCGAGGGAATGGTGGCTTCAGAGGACCAGCAGAAGGTTACTGTGGGTACTTTACTGTGGGTACAGTACTGTGGGTAACTTACTGGGGTTTTCACACCAAAAGAAGGAAGATGACTCAGTTCTCCTTGCTGCCGTGACAACGTCAACAATGACATCATTAAATTGTATGATGAAACTCATACATTTTCTGGGTAATTTAAGAGCTGAAATCACTTCCTCATTATTAAATTGTAAAACACTACAAACTACTGACTTTGTGCGGACTTAATGAAAGAGACTTGCATATATCACCATGTCACCAATACAAATCATTTGCCTCGTCCGTTAGGCTCTCAGTTTCAGATTTTAATTTGGGGAAAACATTCCCTTGGAAACAAACATGAACCAGCACTACATGAGAGCAGTAAAGCTAACTATGACACAACCTCCACCATTACAGTGAAAGAGTAATGCTAACAATCACGCTACCTCCACCATTACAGTAGAGGAGTAAAGCTAACTACTGCACTAAGCACAATATTACAGCAGGGCAGCAAAGCTGACCATCACGCTACCTCCCCCATTACAGTAAGCCAGCAAAGCTGACCATCACGCTACCTCCACCATTACAGTAAGACAGCAAAGCTAACCATCACCCTGCCTCCTTACAGTAGAGCATGGAGCCAACCACAGTGCTACCGGCATGCATTACAGAAGAGAGGCCAGATAACTATTCCACTACCTGCATTCACATCAAAAGGCGGTCGGCTTCACTTGACTACACCTGGCCTAAACACGCACCTGCTGCTGCCTGACAAACACAAAGCCATAACAACTCTGAAGGTGTCTGGAGGCGATAAAGGAGGTTCTATGGACGACTGCTATGAGAGCGTGGGGAATGAGGCCTTGTTGACTGTGTGTGTGTGAGCCAAGATAAGAATTGTTGCCAGAGGATGGTATGTCAACTGTGTGTGTGTGTGTGCCTGTGTGTGTGCACGCGTTTTCCTGTGCCTGTGTGCCTGTGTGTGTGCGTGTGTGTGTGTGTGCCTGTGTGTGTGTGTGTGTGTGTGCCTGTGTGTGTGCGTGTGTGTGTGTGTGTGTGTGTCTGTGTCTGTGTGTGTGCCTGTGTGGGTGTGCCTGTGTGCCTGTGTGTGTGTGTGCGCGGCCTGGCTACTCACAGCTCCCGCTCCATGACTTCAGCAGGGACTTGATGCTGATCTCAAAGAAGACCGAGTCCTGCAGGCTCAGCATGGCGGCGCTGCACAACAAGCAGCACCACTGTGGCGCCGCCGGCCGTCCACAGGATGAGGCACCGACGTGAGCGGATCACCAGCCACAGCGCTGCATCAAGGCAGCGTCCCCCAAAGGCACAACCTGGCAGCTCTGCCCCAGACACGGGGGGCGTGAGGGGGGGGGGGGGGCTCTCTATCCTCCACAGGCGCAGGTAAGGACCGGCATTCTGAAGGCACCGGCTCCACCGGCACCGCTGAGGCCCGCTGGACGGGGTCCGGTTCCCGGGCTCTGGTTCCCCCCCTCGGGAGGGCAGGAGACGCCGCCCCGGGAGGCTCAGAGAAGTATTCCCGCCTGACGTCTACACTTCCCAGTCCACGGAGTCCCTCATCCTCACCCTCCTCATCCTCAGCCCGGCAGGGAGACGAGAGCGGCGCGCTGAAAACTTTCTCTTCCAGGAGAGGACTGGACCCGTAGTGCAGCCGAGAAGTCTCAACAATGCACAACAATTCTCCCTCTCTTTCTCTCCCTATCTCCCTCTCTTCTCCCTTCCTGTGTTGAGTGTGTGAGTGCTAAGAGAGAGAGCGTGTGTGTGTGTGTGTGTGAGTGTGCAAGAGAGAAAGTCCTAGCCTGCTAGCACTGTCAGCTATTCTCTCACACTGTCAAGCTGCCTCGCGCTCCCATTGGATGATGGAAAACCCCTCCCCTATCTCAACTCGCGCTTGTTTGCTCACTGATGCCTGCTTTTTGTGTGAGAAACACAAGGGGGAGGGAGCAGGGGGGAGAAAGTGAAAGAGAGAGGGCGGGGGGGGGGATGGAATGGGAGCGAGACAGACGGGAACATTTCAGCAACCAATCGGTGGGAGGAGTGATGTCATCAACGTGCTGCGAGTGGCTGCCTGGCGGCGGTTCAACCATGCAAACGCATGTCACAACAGCGCTGCCTCTCCGCGCCCTGCCATCAGACACGCGCTTCCTGCGAGCTCCCCAGCCGTACTGATGCGTCATGCGCACACACACCCCACCCCACACACGCACACACACACTCTTGCGGCCGGACATAAATAGAGTGCTGGAGAGGAAGAGATGGCTGCAGTACAGGACACCCTACACTCTCCCTGAAAACCTGCATGCCGCAAATAACCTGTCCCTCACCAGAGACGAGAGTCACGGACACCATGCTGCCGAGCACAAGGACTCTAATGCAGAATTTGCATGGCTTCAAGGTACAGCGGCATGCAAATCGCTGGAATTGAGCTGCAAAATGCACACACAGACATGCAGCAGTGTGTTGCGCAGAAGTGGGACTGAATTCTGTCTTACAATGGGCTCTGAACAGCCGTGTTGTACTGTGTGGGTCGGAATTGTGATACCCGACGAATTGTGATTGCAAATACTACTGACATGCTCAGTGAGGTTTCTCTTTCATACTCTCTTAAACCCTTTTTTCATGGCATGATGTCATGCCATGAACTGTTATCCCACTTTATAATTATTCTTGCGACTTTTTACTGCAATTAATTCCCGCCGTACCATTGCATCACATGATACAGATCTAACGTCATTACAAAGGTCTCGTTAAATGTAGGTGTGCTATCTACTTTTCAGATATGAAACCTTTATAAGTTTTGAGCTATTTGTGATTAAAAAAGCATGAAATTCCCTGTATAGATAGCCTACAACTAACTGAGCCCGTAAACCCATTGTTACTATGACTCCGCTAATCAACTTTCCAGCTGAGAACGATTAAGCAGCATTGGCATGATTGACACACGCTACAGCTGTGAACCTTTTCACTATCCTCTGCTCAATTCACTGCCGTGCAATTGATTCGCTCGTCAAACTGCCATTTGATATAAATATCTGAAATTACAACCAAGGTAAGTTTTCCAGTTTTGGGTGTTTGTTGGGGGTCATTGATTTTGTCGTCAACCTTTCGTTAATGTTGTCTTGATATGAGAGTGCAAACTTACTAGAGCTAGCTAGCGAAGTATTGATCAGAAAGATCACAGTCATTTCTATGCACACATTTTCTAGTTTACACTGCAGCCTTTTTACATTGTCATGCCATGGTAATTCCTTGGAATTGCGTTTTCTAGTTTTTATTGGCATCCCAACATTACAACATCCCAAATGGTGTACAGTACATTACACCATATACACATGAAGAGTTGAAATGGTGCAATGCAAGCAAGGGGTTACAAATATTGCTTCTCATGAGCTGTTTTTGCGGTGACATGTTGACATGACATTATGTATGGTGTGGTCCAGTCCAAACACACAGCTCAACTTCTATATTGGTTTATGAGTCATTATGATTATTATAAGTCATATACCAGCCATTATGCGTAGTCATTTCCCAGTCATTTTGTCCAGAGTGACTTGAAGGCCATTAGGTCCATTAATCAGCAGGTAGATGGACATGGGCCAAGCCATCTTGCTCAAGATAGATAGATAGATACTTTATTAATCCCCATAGGGACATTTCTGAAAGGATGCCTACCCAGGAATCAGACCTTATCTTTTGGCTATGCCTAGGTAAAGAAAAGCACACCTCCAAACCTGTTTCTGTAGCCACTGGTCCCCAAAGCTACCGTTGTTGCAGACGAGCACAAAATATGTATTCATGATGCTGACATCAAAGCCCTGTCCCTGTGACGTGCCCAGATGCATGACCTCATCATGGGTGAAGTGGCTGAGCGAATAAACACAGAATCTAGTTGAGTCCCAAAGGCACAGGGCAGTGAGACAGGCGGGGGGGGGCAGTGAGACAGGCAATGGGGGCAGTGAGACAGCGCCTTGCCCCCTGAACAACATCCTGATCCCTGAAAAATTGCTCGCCCTTGACTTATTTATGAAATATTGGCGTGTTGACATTGTACACAACACTGTGAAAAACACATGTTAAAAGGGAAATCTGCCTTTTTTCCCCTTATTACTTAATCATTATGTTGTGAAAACATTCCGGTTTGGGAGATAACCAGAATGTTTATTTGCAGCCAGGCGCAGGATTAAGTTTGTTAACAAAATATTCGGAGGAACAGAAAGATACAAAGTGGGACAAAAGCCTTTTTGTCTTCCCTCCAGCTTAGACAATCCCCCCCTCCCTCGCTCTCCCTCACCCTCTCCCCCCTCTCCCTCACCCTCTCTCCCTCACCCTCTCCCTCTCTCCCTCACCCTCTCTCCCTCACCCTCTCCCCCTCCCTCTCCCTCTCTCCCTCTCCCTCACCCCCTCTCCCTCACCCTCTCTCCCTCTGTCACATGAGGATCTTTCACAATACAAGTTATGCAAACCCAGGCAGCGCTGGTTGCAAATAAATAAATATGAAACAAATGCCTGCATTGTCAACCCCCTGGTGTACCCTGCACTCGTGTAAACTTCCATTTGGCCTTTCAACACACAACCTAAAACAAGGGAGTGATGTTAATGGACGGCCCACAACATGGCAGCAGTCAGGACAGGTCGCAGGTGCAGAGTTCACACCGCTGTGAACAGTTTAATGGTTAGTGTGCAGACGTTTATTCAGGACTGTAAAGTCTACCTGGCACCATCATGTATCTGGGAATAGCCTTGACGTTATGGTATTATAGCACTGTTCTGCTGGCTCAGCACCGTCGGTGGGTTCATTCTTTCATCTCCCAAAAAAATTAAGTAACCAAACCCAAAACACCAACTGACAAAACAGCGCCCTCTCTGGGGAAACGGGACATTGCAATAACAAGTGACAGGGATGGTGCAATATTCTGCTGTAGCACATAGGATGAGTACATTTCTCGGTCGGGCTCTGGGTTTGATTAAAAAAACAAAGAAGCAACAGGGAAACCTGTGTGCTTCTCAAGAACTGCGAGGAACGCGAGAACCCTGGACAGAACTCACTGGACGTCACGTGACTTTAGTCCATCGCCGTGACGCCAGCCGATGCTTGCGGGCGCCGCGCGGCCCCCACTTCACCGTTCAGGTGGTCTGTCTCCCTCCCCGGTCCTCTCTCCTCCCCCTGCCACCACCATCCTCCTCGCTCCATTCACAGAGAGGAGGCGGGGGGCGACGGCTGCAGACATTACAGGGGCTCTCTCTCTCCCTGGAGTGTGGAGAGTGAACCCGGCGCTTCCTGCCCCAGCCTCTCAGCAGCGGGGGGCAGGGAGTGGGTGGGGTGGAGGGAACAAATCGATAAGAGCTGTAATTCTATCCCTGACCTCCCTGGTGCGACCGGGGCCACAGAGGACGCAGTCAGACCTCATCCTCTCTGAAGCCCTCTGTCAGAACCAGACTGCAGCCTGCACAGCGTAATGCATGGGCTTCGTCTACATGTGTCTTTGTGCGTGTGTGTGTGTGCATACACATTGTCCCTACACACGAACACATGCTATGGATGATCTATGTCTCTCGCCCCAGTCGGCCATGACAGCCCTCCTCCAGCAGTGCAGGGCCAGACCCCAAGCTTCTCCATGACCGCGCTTCATTCACGACCCTTTCACAGTAAACAGGGCTCAGTTAAAGCTCAGCTAATAAGCGCTACGAGAAGCCAGGCGCTGTGGTTCCACGCCCTGCCGAGTCTTCAGTCGCCACGGCGACAAACATACTCATGTCGTCGCACCATTACTGGCCACGCTTCCTGCTGGCCCACACCTAGCGCCCGTCAAGCACGCCACCGCACGCACAGGCACACACACAGACACATACACACACACAGACGGACACATACACACGCACAGACACACAGACGCACACACAGATGCACGCACACGGACGCACACACACAGACACACAGACGCACACACAGATGCACGCACACGCACGCCTGGGTGACAAAGCACGACTGGAGGAGCGTCGCCCTTCACAAACACAGCCCTGATGGCCTCCTGCAGTCCGGTGAGGTCACCGCGGTGACAACCAGCAGCACCACCCAGAAGGAACACTGTTGGGAGTAGGAGGAGGAGGAGGAGGAGGAGGAAAGTGTGGTGCCCACTCCTCTCTTAACAAAGGAGGAAGACAAGCCGACTCGCGTTGGATAAAACCACCTGACTGATTGGCTGCCTCTCTCCCATTGGACGAACCCAGCCGGAGGAGTCACAGAAACGCGCTCCCATTGGACGAACCCAGCCGGAAGAGTCACAGACACGCGCTCCCATTGGACGGACCGGACAACAAGAGTAACTGACTCTAATCTCCATTTTGACAAAACAACCGTTAAAAGTCACTTACTCTCTCTTATAGGATGAAACCTACCGCAAGAGTCACTGACTTCTACTCCCATTGGATCAAACAAACCATTGGACGTTACCAACTCTCTCTATTGGACGCAACCAACCCTCACTCTTCAGAAGACAAGACTCACCATCAGGAAGCCCTTTACCTCCAGGAAGTTCTGCAAAGGAGACTTTTCTAAAAAGACGTCTGCGGCCTAGTTGAAAGAGGAAGGAGAACAAAATAAATGTTTTAAATAATTGGTCTATTTTGGATATGAATTTTCCCCAAATGTCATCATCTGCAAAAGCACCTCCCCCTCTGGGAGCACATGACAGGCAGGCTGACAGCATGACAGCACATTGGGACACAACATGGGCAGGACGCGCCCACTGCTTCTTTATTGTCATCATACAAAGTTACGGTATAAACATCAGAATGCGACTGCGGTTGGCATCGCCAGGCCTATCCCCGGTGCCAAACCGGTCTGGCGGGGTGTTGGCTAGCGCGGTTAGCGAACGAGCCGTTGGCAAACGTGGCCCAGCTCTGGGTGTGAGTGAGGAGCAGGCAGCCATGTTTTAACCATGAGCAAACACAAAACGCATGTTCCGACAGGCAGCGATGCACACGATGCCACAACAAGATTAAAGAGGCAGGCATTACCCTGGTAGCTCGTACACACACACACACACACACACACACACACACACACACACACACACACACACACACACACACACACACACACACACACACACACACACACACACACACACACACACACACACACACACACACACACACACACACCGCAGAAGCAAGCCATTCAATGACAGAGTGCTGCATGTCAAGCAGAAATAAAAAGTGTGGCTTCTAGTCGACAGAAATGCCCTCTTATGGTGGCAGTGATTATGGCAGTAATCCTGGTTTTTGAAACAGATGGCTGAAGCCTGAGACACTGTACAACATCCGTCTGTGAAATAAGTCGAAATAAGTCGCTTCACCAGTTGTGGTGTATTCTGTGTGACCGAAGACATACATAAGCATAAAAACTGAGCAAAAAAAGATGTAAAACCTTTTGTTCTGTGCCAGTGTTTTTCTGAGTACAGTAAAATGAACGAACAGTTCCCACTCAGGGAGGAAAAACAACAACAACAACAACTCTAATGTGATATCTCTCTGAGGAAATCTCCTAGTGTTTGCCACTGGAACAGGGCTGCACAAGCCCGACCAATCACAGCAGCACTTGGAGTGGCTGTGATGGACATCACTGATGCCCATTGGTCCACTTCACCATCCAACTCCACATGCAGCGTGACCGTAGGGCAAGCTGGTGAGTTAATTCAACAGCAGACCGTATGGAAATAACTAATGAACAAAGACAAGCTTTTCTGTGGAGATCTGCACCCAGTGCGACCTCAGCCAAAAGTCTGCCCAATTCAACAAACCACCGCTGCTGCGTGTTTGAGTTTGTTTTTGCGGGGTGGCGGTGGACAACACACAGCACTGCTGTGTACAGATTGCTGCTCTATACAGCAGATCTGCTGTACAGCTGCTCTATACAGCAGATCTGCTGCGGTCCACACATCACACCAGACACGGAGGCTTGCAGTTAGCGTTTGCGTTGCAATAAGCGATAGCACGGGGACATTTGATAGGTACGGTGATGGCCTTGAGGAGGGCTGACCACCCATCATGCCAGTTCAATAATGTTGTTCACACTGAAATCAGGCGTGTGCGTACACAGACACACACACACACGTACACACACACACACACGGTGTGGAACACAACACAATGGCCGCGGGGTGCAAGCCAGCACGCGCACCACGGCGTGCCATGAGCGTAACCCGGGGTCACCGGTACCTTTCAGCCGGCTCCGCCTGCTGCCACCGGGCTCGCCGCTGTCCTGGTCTTCCTCTATGGTGTGGCCCATGGCCAGCAGGCCCAAGCGCTTCATTCGCAGTAGCCGGGGGCCCGTCTCCCACGGCAACCCTCCCCCGTGATCCAGGGCCCCGTCGCCAGAGATGGAGGCCGGGACCAGGCTCTTCAGGAACTCCATGTGTCTGGACGCTCCGCGCACCCTCACCCTGTAGCCACCCCTCTAAGGCCGGCCGGCCGCCCCATCTCAGGCTTCACACGGCCGCACGCTCGCCCCCCTGGGCCTGGGTCTACAGCTGCTTTGATCCGGCCCTTAGTATTCGCTAGAGACGACTCCTGGCCAGGCTCGCTACGGCTCCTCGGCTTACAGACACTGTGGGGCTGCGGTTTGTTTCCAAGTCAAACAGAAAGTACCTGACGATACACCAGCACACTCGCCTCACGTCTCCTCCCAGTGTGATGTAACCATGAGTGGGCGGGGCCTGCACTGTATGCCAGGCACTATCAGGGCGGAGACAAGAACATGTTCCACAGGAGATAACACACGCCTGGGCAGCCGGCCAATCACAACAGGGACGCCAACGGCCACACCCAGCTGAAGGAAGAAGAGCTCTCTGAGGTCGAGGTTAAGGTTACACTGACGAGCTAAACGGCTAGTGAGGTAGCACACACACACATCAACATCGCATAAGCAACACCACCACCACCACCCCATTGGTAGCCTTTACCCCTGCCGGCCTGTGCAGGAATACCCTTGAGAGAGGCTCTGTTGAGCAGGCCAGTGATAACACTGCTGTGATTTGAGTGCTGCAGGTGGGAGCTCCATGGCCAAGGGCTCCAGGGCTCTTGGTGATACAAAATGTGCTGACTCCAAGCAAGCTTAACTACCTCAAGAAATAATCAATCCCATATCTGCCGTAAGAATATGCAAGCATTAATTGACCAACCAAGCACAAATTTAGCCGATCGCCAATAACTTTACAAAACTTGACAATGTTCCACGGTGCAATAAAACAACGTCGGTACAAGAAGTTATAACATGCTTTTCTGGCTCATAATCTCAATTGTGGGCAGTATTAACAGCCACCGGGATAAGTTAATGAAAGCAAGGGAACTGGGCAGCTTTGCTTACAAGCATATGCTGTAAGCATGCTGTAGAAAATATGACCCGGCGCATATTTTGAATATCATGGTAGGAGTTCAACGCCAGTAACCTTGGCAGGAGGTAGGAGGTATGCTTCTAGCCACCACCTGTTCCAACTGGTGAAGATACAACCCTTGCGCTCAACATGGCTTGCGTTGGTTGCTTCTGGAGCACCTACTGAAGGCACAGTGTCATATACTAACTGAACTTTGCCCTTTACGCACCATTTTGAAGAAGTGAGTTCATATCAAATCACTACATAGTTGACCTGAGACAGCGATTGAAGGCGTCCCAGTTGGATCTGCTGTCCATGGTCGTTTCAAAAGACTAGGCACGGCTCCTGAACTCAAACCCATCTCATCAGCTCTGTACCGCGAGGTTTAACATACGCTTTACATTAAACAAGCACACACACTACAGAGTTGTTGGCTAAACAGAGTATGAGCCTCAGAAAGATCCATCAGAGCAGGAGCAGCCTCGCGGGTCTCCCACCAAACCCACGGCCCGACAGAACCCCGCTCCAGCCGGGCCGCATGCCTCAAACACACGCAGGAAGTGCTCCCACCCTCTTCTGTGGTGTGTGAAAATATCTGCGAAATTATGTAAGGGATTGAACACACAATCCCAGCGAAGAGGCTGCAGGGTCCCCATTGTCTGAGGCCGCAGACGCTGAAGAGAAGCCAGTCTGCAACGTAAACAGAAAGCGGCAATGTGGCATACCTGCTAGAACCGGAGTCAGACAAAACTCAGGACGGTTCAGCCAGGAGAGGCGGTATGAAAGCTCCGCCCTCTAGTGGCCAGCAGGAGCAGTGTTATCAAAACATATGGGTCCTTTCTTTGTCAAAAATCAAGAAAACAGTTCCAGATTCAAAATAGCAGATGCTGATTACCCTCGTAAACAAGCTGTTTATGTCCACTGCTCCCGGTACACCACAGCACTGTGGAAACCCCAGTAGTGAAAACTACTGCTAAACACACAGGCCAGCTCTCGGCCACCACCAGCACAACGTCCTTCTTAGTGAGGCCCAAACATGCACCCCGGGCGTCCTGTCCGGTCCAACTGGACAGACAGGGCCAGCGGGGGGTAATTACTGACACAGCAGGTTTAGCTAGCAGTCACCCAAGGAGATGGTGAGGGTGAAGGGGTGGGCTCTGGCAGACCGGCTGGGGTGGTGGGGGGTGGGGGGGGAGGGAGGGAGGGGAGGAGAGAGAGAGAGAGAGAGAGAGAGAGAGAGAGAGAGAGAGAGAGAGAGAGAGAGAGAGAGAGAGAGAGAGAGAGAGAGAGAGAGAGAGAGAGAGAGAGAGAGAGAGAGAGAGAGAGAGAGAGAGAGAGAGAGAGAGAGGAGAGAGAGAGAGAGAGAGAGAGAGAGGGAGAGGGAGAGGGAGAGGGAGAGGGAGAGAGAGAGAGAGAGATTGTCATCGGCGGGTTGACTCCAGCACAATGGGCCGGTAGAGGGAGAGCAGATGGGCCTGGGCGCCCGGTGCTGAGGGGCCAGAACAATGCCCCCGGCGCTGGGGGCCCTGATCCAATCAGTCCAGGAATGTGGAAGAGGAAGCCGGAAGGAACAATGTTCCCCGCGGCTGGCCCGGCCGGGTTCTTACCGTCAGCCATGAGAAAACAGGAAAAGTGGGCGGGGTTCGGGGAGCGCGGTGCTGGCTCCCTGGTGCTAGCTTAGCGCTAATAGAGAGTGATTCATGAGCTGTGGCTGAAGCATGTCCCTGTACAGGTCATCAACACAGGGCTCAAAGAGCTTAGCTCAGCTGTGCCCCCCAATGGCGGGCACTCAGTACTGCATTATAGATGATATACTACATAATGAGTAAGTAGATCAAACTCCATGTCTAAAGTTTACTGCATTATAGATAACAGATCATCTTCTTGGCTGAGGGACACGGGAATCATAAAAAAAAGGTTCTCTTCCCTTGTGTAGCGGACATGTAATGACTCATTCTGCTGTTTGTACCATCCATCAGTTAACATCTGTTCCTCTTGTTAAACACTTGCTCAATACATCGTCTAAAAAAAGGGTAACAACAGTAGATCTCTACTGAGAGAGAGAGAGAGAGAGAGAGAGAGAGAGAGAGAGAGAGAGAGAGAGAGAGAGGAGAGAGAGAGAGAGAGAGAGAGAGAGAGATGAGAGAGAGAGAGAGAGAGAGAGAGAGAGAGAGAGAGAGAGAGAGAGAGAGAGAGAGAGAGAGAGAGAGAGAGAGAGAGAGAGAAACACAATGGAGCAGTGGCCACAAAGGGCGGGTGTTGTCAGTGCCCTGAATGACAGCAGTGAGCTCACCCACATGGAGGGAGGCTGTCACTGCAGAGGAATGTGACCCCATCGGTGCTGGGTCAGCCCGTTCCTCCCTGGCCAATCACAATCGGGCTCTGTGCTTACCTGGCCAATCATATTCACTCTGTTCCAGCCTGGCCGATCCGAGCTACACTCTGTCCCCGGCAAGCCAATCACAGCCGGGCTCAGGTCCCCGTCCGGCCAATGAGAGTGACGGCGTCTCCCCCGGCTGGCCAATCACCATACTGCCTGCAGGCCCTCAGTGTGTGCTGCATGCCAGAGGCCTCCTCAGTGTGTGCTGCATGCCAGAGGCCTCCTCAGTGCCCTCTACTTACTAACCTGGACTCCTGGGGAAGACTGCAGTGCCTTTATAGCTTTGAAACTTTCCCACCGGCTTTGTTCGAACCCAAACAAAGCAATAACTTGTCTGGCAACCCCAAATTAACCCCAGCCATCATGCAACCGCAACCTCATTTAATGCCAAGACCAGCAGTAAAAAAACGGAAGAAGACACGAGTCACAAGCACAGAACAGAACGCTCTGCTGTCTTTCACAGAAGACGCTCGCGAGATGCAGTTTGTTTTAACCCAACCTGAGAAAGATTAAAAAAAATCCTAGGGACAACAAAACTCCCCTCCCTTTGCTGCTTGCTCACTCTTGGTCACTGCCTCTCTTTACATATTCTTAGTACAATACATCAACACACAGCGCCCCGGGATCAGCCCGTGGACCATCTCAATGTGTGGACCATCTCAATGTGTGGACCATCTCAATCTGTGGACCATCTCAATCTGTGGACCATCTCAATGTGTGGAGCATCTCAATCCACCCAGGTAACGGCTCACAATAACAATTTATAATTAAATATAAATATTTTTTGATCAGCTGAGAATGACACAATGTCCACCACAGAAGAAAAGCCCCAACTCCTTGGTATGTAGTTGTTGTGAAGGCTCCATGCAGCCTTCAGCGGGGAGCTGCTCACCACAGCTGGGCTGCTGGCGTGGGCCCACCGCGGAGAGGCAGAAGCACTGCGCTCATCTAAACAAACGCCGCCTACCTTGAGGCCATAGAGGAGTATCTGCAACTGGCAGGAAGTGGTGTCTTCAGTCGCACTGCACAACTTCCTGAAACACACAGCCCACAGATCCCAGCTCATGAGCTTACACAGAAAGAAGAAATAAATGTGTATATAATATATATATATATATATATTTTAAAGATAACGCGCACACACATCTCCGGTCATTGGTTATAAAATTATTCATGAGTGAATAAGCCGGTGCGGTGTGAGCAGTTTGCTCTTGAAGCTCTCCTGCAAAGCCAGTATATTTGATAAGAATCAGACCTCCGGGAGCAGATCAAGAAGAGAGAAGAACTGACGCTTCCTTGTTGACAAAAGCAATGACACGCTGGACTGGACCTCGCACTTTTCAGTTCAAAAGCGGAAGCTGCACGATTTCAACGAATCGAGAAAAGCAAATCATATTCCACAACTCAACCTGACCGAATGTACACAACTACCGTGAATTAAAGAGGGATTTGGCCTTGTAGTGAAGCAGCAGTCAAGAAGGCAGAACACAAAGAGTCAACAAGGCACCAACATTATGAATACAGTAATACTCCTGACGTACAAATAATACCCATCACCTAGGAAACTAGAGTCCCGTTGGTGAGTCTACCTGTGAGGCAGTGCCACGCTGCCAGAGCCCACCACACAGCAATGCTGACATGAAGCTGTTGGACCTCCTGCATGATGCTGCAAGAGTCAACATGGCCCAGCGCCGTGGGCTCCAAACGGGCCCTCCTCGCTCCAGAACGGTGCCACCCGCTTCACCGCAGCGTTGCTAAAGTAAGCCCGGTCCAGCCAGTTTGAGCATGGCGTGCTCTGGACTGGGCCAGGAGCATGAGATAAGCCACACCTTCTGATCAAAGCACTAATCTTCAAGATTAGCCACAACATCCAAAACGGCGTTACGCAAGACATGGCAGCATCAGCACATTGCCCATCCTGACATGGCAGCACCATGCCCATCCTGACATGGCAGCATCAGCACCATCCTGACACGGCAGCATCAGCACCATCCTGACATGGCAGCATCATGCTCATCCTGACATGGCAGCATCAGCACATTGCCCATCCTGACATGGCAGCATCAGCACCATGCCCATCCTGACACGGCAGCATCAGCACCATCCTGACACGGCAGCATCAGCACCATCCTGACATGGCAGCATCATGCCCATCCTGAAATGGCAGCATCAGAACCATGCCCATCCTGACATGGCAGCATCAGCACCATGCCCATCCTGACACGGCAGCATCAGCACCATCCTGACACGGCAGCATCAGCACCATGCCCATCCTGACACGGCAGCATCAGCACCATCCTGACACGGCAGCATCAGCACCATGCCCATCCTGACACGGCAGCATCAGCACCATCCTGACACGGCAGCACCAGCACCATGCCCATCCTGACACGGCAGCATCAGCACCATCCTGACACGGCAGCATCAGCACCATGCCCATCCTGACACGGCAGCATCAGCACCATCCTGACACGGCAGCACCAGCACCATGCCCATCCTGACATGGCAGCATCAGCACCATCCTGAAATGGCAGCATCAGCACCATGCCCATCCTGGGGCCCATGTGGCTGTGCCTGAGAAGGCAGAGGACTTCTGAGGAACACAACATCAGGGCTATAAATGGTCTACACAACACAACATACAATATCTCCAGATCACAATATAAACTGACACAAATAACACACGATGGCTAGATTGGGAATATTGCTGACTTGTAAGGCTGCATCAGCAGAGCAAGTAAACATTCCTTACAGACACAACAATGATAAAGACTAGCATAGTATTCTGAGAACACGCAGAAATAACTCAACTGAGTCATATCGTCAATGATATGACTATTGCGATAATGATCACATTTAAGTAGTTGGTTACTTACATCCCACAAAAAGATGAGGTAGTGTGATATACGTTTAATGATTCACCCAACACACACAAAGCAATGCCAGCCATGCAAGGCAGCTCATCAGAGGCAGCACTAAAGGTTTTGGGACAGGAGTCAACCAGCAACCCCTTCAGTCCCCTCGACCGGCTCTACCAAACCTCCGGCCTTTTCCAGCCCAATCCTCCAGGAACTATTTGTAACGGGTTGTTCCTGTGGGACTTCACAATAAGAGTTAGGAGTTTGCCCCACCACAGCGCGGATGGGCCTGTAGTGTGAACCTAAACGTCTCTGTCCTAGTGAAACCAAGACAGATAGAGGGGAACAGTGAGTCAGACACCACGCAGCCTCGTAAGGTAACATAGAATAACATACACTCTGCTGTTGACCCGAGTGGGGAAAAAACTAAGCTCGGAACACAGACACAGATACAGATACAGATAGAGATACAGACACACACACACACACACACACACAGTAAGGAAGTTGAACTTTCTCAGACACACTGGTACACCCTTTGAGTTCTCACACTAACAAGGCGTGTGAATCACACCAATGACTTCCTGTTCCAGCTCAGCAACTCTGTCACAGTAAAAGCATGAACAGAGGAGACTGGCGGCAGAAGGAGCAGTGAGAGAACACAGACTAAGCCTCAGCCCTATATATAGACACATAAACATACAGTCACAGCCCCCATTGAAATACTACAAGAAACGAAAGGAATTTCATCCAATTTCTAAAACCAACACAAATTGGGTGGTCAGTCGAAGTGGTTGTTATTGGGAGTTGTTTTAACAGTGAGCAAACATGCACACAAAAACCCCACAAGGATGACTAATGGTTTACAGAGCAGTACTGATCCTATCAATGGTTAACTGGAGTTTACTTGGAATTACCTGGCAGCCAGGTCTCTGCAAGCCACAGGCTGGAGGTAAGGGGCCAGTCACACAGAGCCTGCCTGACACTCTGAGAGTGGACACTCACTCCTCAGCATAACCCCGTGTTCTGGGAAAGACTAATAATGCTTGAAGTGCACTCCAACCTGCCAGAACAAGATTAAAGATTCACATTATGTTTCACTTTGACACAAAATAAAACAACAGACAGGGGCCAAATAGAAAGGGCAAAAACCGTATGCGGCTGTCTGTTAGAGTTTACTGGGCCCTCATGGCAAACCACAGAGCCATGTGATATAAAGCCAGCAGGACAAAAGGATGATAACCACCCGGGGCACGGCTTCCTCGCTAAACCAAATGACAGAGCAGTCCCTGATTTAATCACTACCTCTGGAGAAAAGGGAAATATCTCTCAACTACTGACAGGAAAGAAGTTCATGTTAGCTTCCATAGCTAACCTCCAATTAGTACTTTTTAACAAGTTTTGAAAGCTACAAGGCCAAGGCACCTGGACCGTTCTGCACACAGAGTGGACACCACGACAGCCAAGAGACGGCCGGCCGGCCCAGGGAGCGTTTGCTTGCGCAAAAGACAGGGTGGTTTCTCTGGTGAAGTCCGACCAAAGCCAAGAATAATCGTTCTCAGCAGGCCTCAATTATAGGGTTATTTGTGGCTAAAGTCACTCTACTCCACTACACAACACAAGCTTCCCAACTGTATTAAAAAAGGCAAACAAAAGTTGACTAAGCGCTCCATTATCAAGCCGTGTCAAATGAAATGGCGTTTCATTTGACCATTAGTAGTCAAAGCCCTTATAGATACTTATTAAACTGTCATGCAAATCATTGTCCTAACCTTTAATGACATCCATTCGCCCGGCTGCTTCCTAATCTGGCTGGTCGACTGGTTGGTCAAAGAGTAATACAAGAGGGATCATCAGTTTGAAGATAAATAAACATCACATTTGAGTGTGGCACCAGTTTGAGGTGCCCATATTAAAGTTGGGACTGATCACTAATGTACGTTAGTGTGTTATGCACGGTTTTTTTCTGCCCACTAGGACTGGCTACTATATATGTACATGTGGTTATCCATAATGTATGTATGCAAACACTTTGCACAATCCAATACAATAAAACCACAACAACAAGTCTGGGAAAGAGATATTGGTCATTGTACACCAATCATTCACAGCAGACTGATTACACAGTTAGAGAAATACACTAAGTCCCTAGCACAGGGTGAAACGCTGAGCGTAGGTTTCACGCCCAGCGCTCGGCTCTTGCACTGTTTAATAGACAGTGGGATACCGTTCCCTCGCAGAGCAGCAGACGGTTAGAGGAAGGTGTGCCTTGCACCGCTATTCACTCCAGGCAGTAGTACAACACACCGGCTACAGGGACTATTCACTCCAGGCAGCAGTACAACACACCGGCTACGGGGACTATTCACTCCAGGCAACAGGCACAGAACAACACACCGGCTACGGGGACTATTCACTCCAGGCAGTAGTACAACACACCTGCTACGGGGACTATTCACTCCAGGCAGCAGTACAACACACTGGCTACGGGGACTATTCACTCCAGGCAACAGGCACAGAACAACACACCGGCTACGGGGACTATTCACTCCAGGCAGTAGTACAACACACCTGCTACGGGGACTATTCACTCCAGACAGTACAACACACCGGCTACGGGGACTCTTCACTCCAGGCAGTAGGCACAGTACAACACACTGGCTACGGGGACTATTCACTCCAGGCAGGAGGCACAGTACAACACACCGGCTACGGGGACTATTCACTCCAGACAGTACAACACACTGGCTACGGGGACTATTCACTCCAGGCAGTCATACAACACACCGGCTACGGGGACTATTCACTCCAGGCAGTAGTACAACACACTGACTACGGGGACTATTCACTCCAGGCAGTAGTACAACACACCGGCTACAGGGACTATTCACTCCAGGCAGCAGGCACAGTACAACACACTGGCTACGGGGACTATTCACTCCAGGCAGTAGTACAACACACTGACTACGGGGACTATTCACTCCAGGCAGTAGTACAACACACCGGCTACAGGGACTATTCACTCCAGGCAGCAGGCACAGTACAACACACTGGCTACGGGGACTATTCACTCCAGGCAGTAGTACAACACACTGGCTACGGGGACTATTCACTCCAGGCAGTCATACAACACACCGGCTACGGGGACTATTCACTCCAGGCAGTAGTACAACACACTGACTACGGGGACTATTCACTCCAGGCAGTAGTACAACACACCGGCTACAGGGACTATTCACTCCAGGCAGCAGGCACAGTACAACACACTGGCTACGGGGACTATTCACTCCAGACAGTACAACACACCGGCTACGGGGACTATTGACTCCAGGCAGCAGGCACAGTACAACACACTGGCTACGGGGACTATTCACTCCAGGCAGCAGGCACAGTACAACACACTGGCTACGGGGACTATTCACTCCAGACAGTACAACACACCGGCTACGGGGACTATTCACTCCAGGCAGTCGTACAACACACCGGCTACGGGGACTATTCACTCCAGGCTGTAGTACAAACACCGGCTACGAGGACTATTCACTCCAGGCAGTAGTACAAAACACCGGCTACAGGAATTATTCATTTCAGGCAGTAGTAAAACACACCGGCTACAGGGACTATTCACTCCAGGCAGTAGTACAACACACCGGCTACGGGGACCATTCACTCCAGGCAGTAGTACAACACACCAGCTACGAGGACTATTCAATCCAGGCAGTACAACACACCGGCTACGGGAACTATTCACTCCTGGCAGCAGTACAACACACCGGCTACGGGGACTATTCACTCCAGGCAGTAGTACAACACACCAGCTACGGGGCTATTCACTCCAGGCAGTGGTACAACACACCAGCTACGGGGACTATTCACTCCAGGCAGTAGTACAACACACCAGCTACGGGGACTATTCACTCCAGGCAGTAGTACAACACACCAGCTACGGGGACTATTCACTCCAGGCAGTAGTACAACACACCAGCTACGAGGACTATTCACTCCAGGCAGTACAACACACCGGCTACGGGGACTATTCACTCCTGGCAGCAGTACAACACACCGGCTACGGGGACTATTCACTCCAGGCAGTAGTACAACACACCGGCTACGGGAATTATTCACTCCAGGCAGTAGTACAACACACCGGCTACGGGAATTATTCACTCCAGGCAGTAGTACAACACACCGGCTACGGGGACTATTCACTCCAGGCAGTAGTACAACACACTAGCTACGGGGACTATTCACTCCAGGCAGTAGTACAACACACCGGCTACGGGGACTATTCACTCCAGGTAGTAGTACAACACACTAGCTATGGGGACTATTTACTCCAGGCAGTACAACACACCGGCTACGGGGACTATTCACTCCTGGCAGTAGTACAACACACCAGCTACGGGGACTATTCACTCCAGGCAGTAGTACAACACACCGGCTACGGGGACTATTCACTCCAGGCAGTAGTACAACACACTAGCTACGGGGACTATTCACTCCAGGCAGTAGTACAACACACCGGCTACGGGGACTATTCACTCCAGGTTGCTTGAACTTGCTTGTACAACACACTAGCTATGGGGACTATTCACTCCAGGCAGTACAACACACCGGCTACGGGGACTATTCACTCCTGGCAGTAGTACAACACACCAGCTACGGGGAAGTTACCACAAGGACATGAGAAACCAGCCGCTCTTGGGATGATGTCACGGGTGCTAAATCGTGACATAGATGATCGCGATCCGACTGGTGAACTTGCTTGTCGTGAAGCCTATGAAAGGCAGCCACGAGCCACACAGCAGGACATAAGCACAGGCTCAGATGCTACGCAGAGTTGACCTATATGAATGTATGACGCATGCATTCTATCACAGCGCTTTTTTTCCAATGTGCTTCACAGCGTGACATATGGAACCAACAAAATAAAACTGAAACTATGCTTGCGTGTAATACACACAAAGTGCAGCACAAGCCAGTGGAAATCACAAGCGCGGGCCACGGAATGCAGATGCTCCCCAACCATCCATCGGGGTGATATAAATACATCCTTACAGTCCTAAAACTATCTTTACTTCATATAACACAATTACAGTACTTACATATGCCTTGCCTTTTTCTGTGTCCCCCAAAATTACATAGCAATGGGAAACAAATCTTAATCTGAGAGCGTGCCAGTGTTGACCTCGAATCATTCAAATTACAACGGAGCTGTTACAGGGAACTACATTCTGAATTTATAGTTTGTCTTTCACAATTTCTCCAACTGCCACTGTGGTCACAGCGGCGAGCAGTGAGGAAATGCGCATGCTCTCCAGCGCCTGAGGTTAATGATTTAGCTTTAAACAAAGACACCCACATGGACACACATGCTCCTGGACCACTTGGCCTCAGATAACACATCATTTGCACTCAAAAAACGAAAGCAATTATCACGTCTCTTAAGCAATATCCCATAAGGCAGACCGGGCTGCACGCCCTCCCATTGGCGGTGCAGATAAGGAGGTATGGAGCATCAAGGCAGCAGGTGGCGGAGCAGAGAACCTGCGGGCCTTGTGTCACCGCCTGGTAAGAGAAGGTGACAGAACTGGGCCAGAGGACTGCACGTCAACGCGTTTCAACGGTTCCTGTGGAACAAGACTCGTTCTATTGGCCTGCCACTAATGCTACAAACTTCTCAAAGTCTATTCTTTACATATGTCAGCACGAGGGGAACATGTGTGTGTAACATACACACGCACTCAGAACATGAGACAATATGAATTCATTCACAGGCAATTGGGGCCTCTTGCTTTGATGTTCTCGTGAAGACTTTGTGAAGAATATTCTGGTAAAAATAATGTAACAGAATAATATCAGAATATTCTTTTGTATATATTCATTTTAGTATTGTTGCATGAACAAAATGTGCGATATCATTATGCAAGGCCATTATAGCTATAAACAGAAAACAACTCTCACTGAGCACTATTAAAAGGGTAGGCTTGGAGCCATGAAGATGATCATTTAATTATAATGCATCAGTAATAATAATAATAATAATGTCAAATAAGCATTCGGCGGGTCATTCCTTCTTCCACATAATTACATCATAGTTTTCGGGCAAACGCCACAAACTGCTGAGTTAACCGTTAATCCTGCACATTTCATCCCTGCACTCATCCAGCATGCTGTGAATGTCCGACCAGATTAAAACCTAACACACACACACACACACTCATGAGGCCGGAATTATGGCTTAGATAGTCACAGATTGCCATCTGCAATGTAGAAGGGATTCCCCTCTGCGTGTGGTGGTGTGTCAGGGCATGTGTCAGGACACACACGCCACAGATCTGACCCGGAAATCAGGAGCTTTTATCTCTGCTGGCAGCAATAGAGGAGGCAGTGCTGACCCAAGACCGATAGTTCAGAGGAACCACATGTCATCATTACCATGTTTTCAAAACATGTCATCTTAGTATGGGAGTATGATTGTAGTCTGCTGGCCCCTGTACATCAGCGTTAGCCAATAATAACAGCTTGACAGCCAAAGGCACGGTGAGTGACACCATCATCATCACCTCAGAATTAAAGCAAAAATTAAGGTATATCTGCCATCACATGAGACAGATTGAGCCTTTAGTTTTGGCTCCTTAGAAAAACCAGCAAACAGGATACAAGTCACTATGCCCCTATATCAAACATGGTTTGTACAAATCCATCACCTCACGGCAGACAGGCCAGAGTATCTGTGGCCCAGCTTCTATTCGACAGAGCAGGAACAAACGTGTCATTGTGTGTCTCCAAACACAAAAATCTAGTGTTATGAAGAAGGCCTGGTGTAGAGCTGACATCTCTCTCTCTCTCTCTCTCTCTCTCTCTCTCTCTCTCTCTCTCTCTCTCTCTCTCTCTCTCTCTCTCTCTCTCTCTCTCTCTCTCTCTCTCTCTCTCTCTCTCTCTCTCTCTCTCTCTCTCAACACGCAAAACAGCTGCCTTGCTTGGGCATGTTTTTGATGTAGGAGTTAAGGTATTCATAGTTACCTTTCAAACCATCAGGGTAGACATACGTGTAATGTTCCCTTGTGGATGTTATGAAATTTAAAACTACCTAGTACCAACAATGTATTAGTCCAATAAACAGCCAACTATATCATATGCCATGCTCAATAATGTGTGTAAGATTTGATATATTCAATACGTTGTCTATTCCTGACTATTACAAGTGTGCGTTGTATTCACGAATGATTTGTTTAGTAGTTAGACAGAGTTGAAATGGCATTGAAAGAACAACTACCTTGAAATGCCACCGCCGTTTGAAAACGATTTATTCAGACAACTCTGTGAAGCTGGCTACAACAGTCACATAGTTGACCTTTATGTCCACGACGAGCCTTTTGACATGCCTGGTCGGGATTGTGAATACCTTATCGTGCACAAGCGAAGTATGGACAGCCATGGGACTCGCTTGGATGCAGTTGTTTTAAGATGAACGCTAAACTACGCTAGCTTTAAGTTAGGTTAGCCATTAGCCTGGTGTTGATACTGTGCCGCTTGCACGTCGCTAACTGGCAAAAACACAAACTGGGTTTGTACTGGTTGTCACTTAAGAAAACGGCGTCGAGACCCCCGGTACATCGTTCCACTGTGAGTTCGGTGCGTTTGGCGAAGTAACGACATCGACGAGAAGTATAAATCACAGCAGTGCTTACACGTTAGCTTGCCGGATAGCACAGCGGCTAACCGAAGCTAACAGACTGGGGTATCCACACTCCCCCTCTGCTGCCCCCCCCACCTTCCCCCTTTAGCATGCTAAACTACGCTATCCAGTTTAGGGTGCTAACGGTGCTGCTACACTTCACCGAGACACTTCACGTGTGTCATCGATGGACGGGCTAGACAGGAGTTGATGCTGCACTCGGTGATCCATGGCCGTTTGTTGAAGTGAACAATGTTACTCACAACTTTTAGTCTCCTCTTCTTCTTCGTCTTCTTCTTTTTTTTCTTCTTCTTTCACTCTAGCTAGATAGCGGGACTAGTGCACGGCGAAACGGTTCTTTTCATTTTGACCAAACAAGCGTCGATGTTCTGGCCCTCCTCCAGGGAAGGGTCGGCGATGGGAGGTGTGATCTCTGTCCTCCGCCCGGGGTCTGTGGTTGGAGAGCAACGCTGTCAAACCGTCGAACGCGAGGGCCCCGCCTCCTCTCGTACGATTGGCTGTCCTCGTCTACGCCTACGTGTGATGGGATGTTCGATTCAACAAGACAAGTGACACTCAAATATGTTTTCGGGGAAATGCTCGTTGATTGGGTGACATTTTGGGATCGGGCTGTGTCCATTGCCCGAAAAGATAATCATTATTTTTTGCATTCTATTTCAATTTCCTCAAAAAGCGAGATAATCCATCAAATGTAACGTTGAATGTGCATAACAATGGACTTTGGTTGTGTAAACTGTCCATGCGTTAAACATAATCTAATGATATCCATCCACAATTATACATTGCTATATTACTGTTGTAAACATGCTTTGGCTATATTCCCTCTAAAAAGTTTTAAAAAAAGTGTGTTGACAGTAAAAACAACAACAACAAAACTATGTCTATGAGCCATGATTAAATAGACTATGGCCCTCTCTTGTGGTTTTATTTTGAATGGACTATGGAGTATATCTATTGATGTGTGCAATGCCTCGATGTGTCAGCTGCTCCACAGTACAATAAGCATCGATCAAAAGACATTTGCAATATTCATATGTATTGCATATACAATGATAATGTCAAACATGGTGTTAATGTATGACGTGGATACAGCCACTTCTTCCTTCTGCATGTAAGTAAAAAGGGGAAATATTGGTGTGTGTGTTTCAAATTTCAAGTGTATTAATGTCATTTGTATTAATAGAACAATGAGAAGCAGTCATTAATGGAAATGAAATGCTTAGGTTGTGTGTGTGTGTGTGTGTGTGTGTGTGTGTGTGTGTGTGTGTGTGTGTGTGTATGTATGTATGTATGTATGTATGTATGTACTGTATGTACGTACTGTATGTATGTGTGTTCTTTTTCTGAATGAGATGGGATTACAACCATGCAGTACTCATGTCATTCAACATCTGCTCCTCCAACAGTAACTTCAGGACTAGTGGTCCTGTATTGCTCAATTGGTAGAGCATGGCGTTAACACTGCCATGGTCAGGGGATTAGAGCCACCTATCCTATGAATGTGAGCACTCACGGTTTTGTAAGACACCTTGGATGAAGAATCAACGTTTTATTTATTTTATTTTATTTATTTATTTATTTGACTAGGACAATGCATATTAATCAATACGTCAGTAAAAACATCAATATAAATATGCCGGAGTTAGCATAGTTGCTCAATTTCATCCGTTGTCCTAAGGCAGGTAGGCTAACATAAAAACAAATAATAAAACAGTATAATAAAATCAAACAATAAAACAAACAATAAAACTGTGACATATATGTTCTTTAACTTCATAGACTATACTTAATTTCAGCATTCTGTTCTGCTGTGTAGTCATATGTATGCTGTGGACAACATAGTATTTATACCCTTGTTTCATATGTTTTTTTTCTGATGAAGTTCACAATAGGCCTCTGCTGTGACCAGACTTTGATATTTCACAACAGCTCCCTAAAGAATAAGCGCTGTTTGGTGTACACCACTAGGGTGAACGCAAGGCGCCAGTGGGAATCGAACTGCTAACCCTGGTAACGCCTTCATGCTTGACCTGTTCAGCTATGCAGGGCCATAACTGGGATTCACAAAAACCCTAAGACTTGAGATAAGGTATAAGGTATGCTACTTTTTTAAATAATAATGATCATTGTGGGTTTAGGTAAAATGATTTGTTATACTGTGTTATAAGAGAGTATATCCCTTATAACACAGTGTAACAAATCATTGCACACTGCATTACTTTTTAATGAAGCACTTTAAAGTGGCAATCTCAAACATTTCTGTTTCGCTCTCTTTGGCCCCCAAGCGGTAATCCTTCCCATAGAACTCAGCGATGTCACCATCGACACCGAGCTCAAAAAAGGCAAACGTCTACAAACGCAAGGGCTTTCATCAGGGGGCCGTAGGCTCAATCCCCGTTGTTTAACCTCGTTCAGTGAAAGATAGGGACTCAACAGTCAATTATCTCAATGAAAATCTTTGAGATTGACACTTTAACGTTTGACCTCTGGGTCACCTGAGCTGGAGGGCCAGCGAGGGCTGCAGGCTCTCCCCCAGGCCTCGGCCCAGACCCACTGAGCTGCTGGGACTTGCTCCGGCAGGTGCCTCTGTAGGGAGGCCTTCCCCATGTCGACGTCCAGGGTTCCAGTCACTTTTGACGGGAATATAGGGCCATCCCATTAGAACTCATTTTACAAGGTAAAAGGATGTCTATGAAGCAGTGATTAGAATATTTCAACAATTTTATTTCTGCAACAACGCACACAGAGATAGTCTTGACATAAAGTAATTTTATATGATTAAGTTCATACTATATGACCTTAGTGTGGCTATGAGTGTTGCTTCAATCTGTTGTAAAGATGAGCTGATATGACCAGTCCCTCTCAAGGTAAAAAAAAAAAAAACCTGGTAAAGGAAATTGTTAATTTTCCCACAGCGCCGTTTCGAGATACATGTGGACATATATGGACACCTCTCGATAACTAATAGAATAAAAACACTCTAATTAAGATGATCAGTCATTATAAATTACTTTCATAAAATGTATAAAATACATTAATAAAATGTCTTTTATACATAGCTAAATCTTGTATATAGTATTTGTTGACGACGACTCAAAAGTCCATGGACGAACACATTACGTCATGATACAATGTAGGGGATTGGAAGTAAATATCTTTAAGCTAAAATGAGAATGTGAGTTATTACACATTGTAACCACTAGGTGTCATTAAGTGGACGAGCGCTGGCATTCACTTTCAGGTAGAGTCAATAAAATAGAAAAGGAATATCCATGGAATCACTTATAGAGCTTAATGTTCTATTAATAAACACATATTGTAATTTAAAAAAAAAATCCTTCCCTAACTAGATTGAATATCATAGGACCCTCGAGACCCATTTGACAAGAGAGCTGTTATAGCTAGTCTGTAGTTGGTGTAGTTACAAGTTCCTTTCGATAGAGTCCTCAGTATAATTCTATAATTACAAACTACTCTAAGTATAAGAGAATATACATTTCCCAACAATCTAAGCAACGAAGGAGGCTCTTTAAGGGCTGTGAAGATATTACTCACTACTGGCAACAGAAAACCTTCTCTCCACCAGCCGGGGCAGAGGGTCTTCGAGCCCACTTGTTGGCTGGTTGAATGTGGAGGCCAAATTGTGATGGACACAAGAGGCACTGGCCCAAGCATGGGGGCCAAACACCCCTACTTCCCTCCAGGCTGACATTACAAATCAACCCCAACAGTGGTTCCACACGGTAAGGTCATTGTGTCGGAATTGGCCAATGACGTTGTGACGTGGGCTGGTGTTTCTGCTTACACGAGGAAACGCTGCTTTCTGACAGATGCATACAAGTTCACTCACCAATGAATGGTTGCAGTGGGACAGCCTGTTTGGGTATGCCGACCTGTCAGATTACTTCATGGGAGGGCTGCTTTTCTTTGTCTACCTCCTCTTTACAGGACACGTCAGCCAGCCAATCAGAGGACAGTGAGGGAGGGCCCAGAGGGCTGTTTTTCCACTCTAAATCAACGAGGGGCGTGACTAAGACTGATTTGTCCCGCCCACTGGCCGGTCTGCGGACTTCCCACAGACAGTTGTATGTTTCATAAAAATGCACTCTGATGCGGCAAGTAAGTAGTAACGTTACAGTGTCTTTTGATGGCGATACATTTGCACGCAGTGGGGGCACAGCGTTGATCCCATACAGCTTGCCAGCTTCTTTGCGTTCCCTCGTATTCTGTGTTTCTGTGCAAGCGGATAACGGACGGATTCTGTGCTGTCCTCTTTCTATTTGCAGTGTTATTCTGGGGCCGACAACAAAGAACAACAGTGTGATTTGAGGGGGCTTGGTCGTGCAAGCGGATAGTTTGTCTTTCCTAAGTACACGTTTCATGTAACATTTGCAATCTTTAGTTGAACATGGCTTGCGTGAGTTAAATTTGTCAATATCTGCGGCCATGATCGATGCAGTCGTTTGATTAATTGATACTGTATGCGTCAGATGAAACTTGTTAACTACCTAATGACAGTGTATATCGGTCGATTCCCCAGCCAGCTGCGGAAAATAGGCGATAATGAAAATTGTGACGCAGTTTTGTATAACATCTTTAAATGTCTGCTGCAGCATTAGTGCTGCTTTCCACGCCACTATGCATCACTTACCGCTAAAGGTCGGTGCAATAGGTACATGTCATGCAGTGCACGATGTTGCATTTTTCTGAAACATTGCAAAATATATCCAATCAGTTAAGGTGAGTGTTTGTGGGGAGCAGGGTTGTGAATGAAATAATTATTTTTGGTCAGACTTGGGGCTTGTAGTTTTTGTTATTCAGCCGGCGCTTAGTTTTTACGGCCTCTTTTAAAGGAAATGAACTACAACGCCCATAGCCCCAACTCTCCAGATACTTTGTAAACTCTTTGCAAGTTGAGCGTCCGCACTGCTATTTTAGGTGTGCAGCTAGCGCTATGAAGTCAGCGATGTCTTTTTCTGTCTTCGGTTGAGCCGTAACAATCAATGCTGCTATTATGGTTTACCGACGTTTTATCATATATGATTAGATGCCACAATAATATAAGGCGATTAGGTAGCTTGTCTGAGCAAAAAACTGGCTTGGCGTATGTTTCGAAGAGAGCGGACATACCTCCTCAACATGTATGACTGTTATATTTTTGCTACAAATTTTACACTTGAATATGCGCTTCATAATTGTAATGTGCCCGTTGTACGTTGTGGTAGTTGACGAAAATGGTGTTTACTTCTTGATACATCGGGTTAAAATGCTCGAACTAGAGACGTAGACGTATAGCTGTGTAGCTTCACTGTAACTGCATTTGCCAAATGTCAATGGATGTCACGGACTAACGACGGCGTTGTCGATTGTGTTTCGTGTCTTTTTTTTTTTAAAGATTTTCAGCTGAACACCCATTTGTCTACACTGGCCAGCATCCATAAGATCTACCACACCCTACACAAGCTGGTAAACATTTATTTGTGTGTGTGTGTGTGTGTGTGTGTGTGTGTGTGTGTGTGTGTGTGTCTGTGTGTGTGTGTGTGGCCATGCATGCCCATACAACCAAAAAAAGGGAGAAATGGATAAATGTTTGTCTCTCACTCCTTTAGAACCTGACTGAGGACATTGGACAGGAAAGCCACCAATCAGGTAATAAGTCTCTTCTATTACATGTATCATGGTCATCGGAGCATTCCACCAGGCCTTACTCTTCCCATGATATTTATCATGGCTAGCTGAACATGCTACATGGTTTTACCATTTCTATGGCGTTTCTCATGGTTAGCTGAGCATACTGCACACTGTGATACCTCTTCCCCTAGTGTGTTGTCCCCGCGCCATGCCTCCCAGGAAGAAAAGAAGACCATCTTCTGGTGAGGACATGTCTGCCAAGAAGAGTCGACAGGACAGGTAGGACCCGCAGTGCAGAACCTACCAGTACCTCAGCGACTACACCCCACCTCCGTCACCTCCATACTGTTACATGGTTGTGGGTACAGCACCCCCCACCACACACACACACACACACACACACACACACACACACACACACACACACACACAGCCATGCCGACACCACCACTTATAGCTCGCCGCACAGTCCCTCTTACAACACACATACACACACAACACATGCCCCCCATACCCCCCATGCCCCCCATGCCCCTGGTTTGCCTCAGTGACTGATGCTCATGAGGCTCAGGCCTCGATAGGCGAAGTGACGACCATGCACTCTGTCATGCAGTGTTTTCAGGAAGCAGGAGTCCACGCAGATCCGTGAGGAGGAGCTGTTCTCCAGCAAGAGGTGTCTGGAGTGGTTCTACGAATACGCAGGTACCGCGCTTACGTCATGGCATCACGCATGACCTTTCCATGTCTTATCAGTGTGCACGTGTGGGTGGTTTCACATGTGGTAAACCTCATGGTTGACGTGATAGGACTTCTTTGAGGCATACGAAGGGACGATCGGGGGCAGGTTAGTGTTATTGATGGGGCATCCATGTTTATCGGCAGCCTATCCTGTGTTCTTTTTTTTTTTTGCACGTTGTCGTGGTGTGTGATTTGTCTTAAGAATTGACTTGCTCGGCACAATCCTGTTTTTTTTTTTTTACTGTGATTTGATGAATACAATGTGTCTTCTTGAATCTGTATTCTGTATGCTTCCTTGAGCAAGATGCCCCCTTACGTATCTGCTCCTTATAGATATGTATCCAAGATCAATGCAAATAGCTTTGGCAAAGAAAAAAGTAAACTGAATAGTAATGATGGTACCAAAACTAGTGGTTTGTGGAACAGGCTGTGATGACGTGGTGGGCCCAGAGGGTATGGAGAAGTTCTGCGAGGACATTGGAGTGGAACCAGAGAACGTAAGGACCGTCGCGCTGGTTGCTAGCCTTCCATCTTAGTCACATGAAATCACATGACTTTAAAGGGCCCCTAATTAACCACCAGGTTTGAGTTTAATTGGCCGTTACGAGCCATTTCAAAGTCTATCCCTTTATGATATAAAGGGTAAAGGTAAAGGGGGCATTTAGCAGGCGCTTTTGTCCAAAGCGACTTACAATCAGTGCATTTGTGGGGTTCGACATGTGGACAGTTGGAGGAGGGGGATCAAGGGGATCGAACCGCTGACCCTACAGTTAGTGGACGACCCGCTCTGTCCACTCAGTTACTGCTACCCAAGTGGGAGTGTCCAGCTGGTTTCACACTGTGATGTCACAAATGGATAGATTTTAAAATGACTTGTAACAGCGCAACATGTCACCTGATGGTGAAATAGGGGCCCTTTCCATATGGTGGTAGGGTTATATGGTTTAAGCAGAATTCCCAGTTACTATCTAGCCTTGCAGTGTAGGCTTCAAGTCTTGTCATTCCCCCTCTCCTCCTTTCATCCTAAATGGTCATATCTCATCCTGTGGGTCACACAACCCTGCTCATTTTCCAGGTGGTCATGTTGGTCTTGGCCTGGAGGCTGGATGCTCAGAGCATGGGGTACTTCACCCTCCAGGAGTGGCTGAAAGGAATGAGCTCACTGCAGTAAGTCCCTCTGCTGTCCCAGGGGTGTCCATGTCTCCATGCTTCATGGCCACGAGCTCAGCCTTGGTTCTCCTCCTTCCTCTGCCGTCAGGTGTGACTCCACGGAGAGCCTAAGGAACTCTCTAGACCACCTGAGGTCAGTGCTGAACGACACCAACAGCTTTAAGCTCATCTACAGATACGCCTTTGACTTTGCACGGGTGAGTTCAGTTCTGCTCAGTTCTGTCCTTCACGTGATGCAGTATTGAATACGGTATTGAGAGCTAATCTGATAAGCTAATGAGGTTGTCTACTACATTTTGTTTAGGGCCTTTTGCATTTTTTGGTAAGGTCAATTTGTTTTGGTAATTTATCAAAAGTAAATTGTTGATTTTGATGATCAATGTGCTCATTTGATTATCCATTTACATTGATAATCAAGTGATCAGTTAATCCATCAGGGTTAATTTAAGGAGACCTTTCACTTCTGATCCTATTCATCCCAGCTAATCGTCAATGTGTGGTGAACTACTTTCTCAGTAGCAGTGTAATTCTACACAGAGGTTGTGCTCTGGATATTTCCACACTATGTTTTAGGCCAAACATGAACGTGGTTTCAGCTGTGAATTCCACACATCACCGAAAGAATACAGTAGTAACTTTGCTTTGCTAACTTACACCTCTGCGGTCTCCGGCTTAACATGTTTACACACTTTGCTGGACATTCGATTTTTTTTTTGTTCCAATTGACTTTCCAAGATACAGCTTATCATGTTCACAGCCTCTTTCTGTTGACACAACCTGCCTGGGCTGTGATGGTGTGATGCCTGTTTCACTCAGGAGAACCCTGTGTAATGTGTGTGTGCTATGTGTGTCATGATTGGTCGAATGCAAGGTGTATGGAGGAGCTAAGGGGGCTGTGATTGGTCGAATGCAAGGGACACTGATTGTTTTACTGTATGAATCGAATCCAAGGCATATCTAAAAACTACATATACAGGATATGTTGCACTGAATTGTTGCTCAGTTGACATACGTTTTTATCAAATTCCAAAATATTTCTTTAGACTGATTGTAATTAAGATTTTAATCCATGACTAGTAGGCATCATGGTTTTAAGGCGCAGTCTTTTTTTTCTACTGCAGGAAAAAGATCAGAGAAGTTTGGACTTGAACACGGCCAAGTGCATGCTGGGACTTCTCCTGGGGAAGACCTGGCCCCTGTTCCCGGTGTTTAATCAGTTTCTAGAGGTAAGGGCCTTGAAACATGTTCAAGTGCCCCCAGAAGCGATGGTCGATGCATATATAGGTTCTAAGGGATGTCTTATTATACCTTGTATATATAGGTTCTAAGGGATGTCTTATTATACCTTGTATATATAGGTTCTAAGGGATGTCTTCTCATACCTTGTATATATAGGTTCTAAGGGATGTCTTCTCATACCTTGTATATATAGGTTCTAAGGGATGTCTTCTCATACCTTGTGTATATATAGGTTCTAAGGGATGTCTTCTCATACCTTGTGTATATATAGGTTCTAATGGATGTCTTCTCATACCTTGTGTATATATAGGTTCTCCTGGGTGTCATATTATCCCTCTGATCAGCAGGGTGTCACTATCCACCTCTATTCGTTCTGTTTAAACTGCCGACGTCGTCTTGCTGCATCAAACCAAATCCTCTTGTGTTCTTCCCTCTTGTTCTGTCCCCTCTCTCCATCTCTCTCCCCCAGCAATCAAAGTACAAAGTCATCAACAAAGACCAGTGGTGCAACGTTCTAGAGTTTAGCAGAACAATCAACTTGGACCTCAGTAACTACGACGAAGACGGTGCCTGTGAGTGTACACACACACACACACACACACACACACACCTCTGACTAGGCTTGGGCATAGCATCTCTGACCCTGTGTTTCCTTGTGTCCGTCAGGGCCGGTGATGCTGGATGAGTTTGTGGAGTGGTACAAGGAGCGACAGATCTCATAGCCACACCGCAGGGACATCCAAGACTTAAGACTAAAGGTGATGGTGACGACGATGGAGAAACAAAAACGAAATAACCATAAACAACAACCAATGAGTAAAACAATACAAAGTTTGTCAAAGCTGAATATGTCAGCGCTGTTCTGGGGTTCGGGTGGGTGGGGGTGGGGAGGAAATGGGGGGTGGTCTGCTTACAATGAGGGGGTTTGGGGTGGGGTGGGGTGGGTTGAATTCCCCCCCCCCCCCCCCACACACACCCCCACCCCCAGTGGGGAACAAGGCTGTGATTAGTGAAATAAGGTTACTCACCACCAGTGTTGCATTGTGGGTGAAGTCATGGCCAAGACCCCCCAGTGGCATTGGTCGCCCTCACTGTGACATAGTTGCATATGTGTGTGTGCGCGTGGAGAGCAAGGTGTTTTGAACGACGTAGGCGGAGGAGACGATTCTCCATAGGAAACTAACGGAAGCGCCGTTCACGTTGAGTCTTAATTACGGGCTCTTTGAACTTTGCCTCATTAGCATATTGTGCATTAGATCCTGTGCTTGTTTTGTTCTGGGTTGTTTTTTTGCCAGACGGTGACATCCCCCATTTCTGATTGTGTCTCCGCGGTTGAAATGGAATATTCCTAACAAGCACATGGCGTCAAAGTATTAATTTTAGGTAATTAATAATTAAGTAATAAGTAATAATTTTAGGGTTATTTTGTGCAAGTGGTCACCGAGCCCAGACTCTGAGTCGCTTATGAGTTCCTAACGACTTGAGTGCAGGTGAACCAGACCCCCCCCCCCTCACCACCACCACCCCCACTAAATCAGTCATCAATGCTGCTTATTAACTTTCATTACTGCACAACGCTCAGCCCCCGGGAGGCGTCATCACTCATTTGCCCATGTTGTCATGTTGTGTTGGATAGGAGTCTTTGTGCCTCAATACACTTAACTGTCACACACACACACATACACACACACAGCACACACACTGGTCAGGGATTGCTTCAGGACGACCGTGGACTGTTGGGACCCTGTGTGCGTTTGGGGGATGGAGTGAATATGGACGTCCGTTACGTCTTCCTAGGTGATGTCTGGTCGTCCTCCTGGGCCCACTTAGCTGAAGGTCCGATGTTAACTTGTAGCTTGGCCGACACATACAGTGTTAGTAGATCCACAGGGGGGGGGCTCCAGACCCCTCCCAGGACGCCATGGAGGTGGGGTTTGGGTTTCCTTGCGTAGGAAAGGTAGGTCTGCTAAATCATTGCTTTGTATTATATCAGTGGCCCTAATCTCAAACCTGAGGTTGACAGCAATTCAGAGCGGGGGGTGGGTGTGTGGGGGAGGGGGGGAGGTTTTGGGGCAAATGTATGGAGGCTACGCTGTTATTTTTGCCTAGTATAATGTTCTCGTATAAACTCTAGTCTTTGGCTGTGGTGTAACGCGTTGTCACAGGTTTTGATATTTGCATGCACGCTCTTGTCAGCCTTCTGTGAATGGATGAGGTCCCCTTTTTGTAAGGAAAAAAAACAACCTTTTTGTACAGGAATTAGTGAATTTTTTTTGTGCTTTTAATTTGGTATTCAAGAGTCAGGAGACTCTCTGAGACCCCTGATATGGTGTCCGTTAAGACCCGGAACGGACCTTTTATCCTCACAGTGGAACTGGAGTTCCCTCCTTCATTCGGCCCCCTGTTGCATATCAGTGCACATTCTGTAGAGGTCAATGACGCAACCTCTAGTTTACAGGGTCACTTTTTATCCAATGGGAGGTTACAAGATGCATTGGGACGTTCAACTTCATTGGTACCTTTCATAAATGGACAAAGATTTGTCAGTGTTGAAGATACAAAAAAATAACCTCAAAAGGTTATATCAGCTTCCTCTGCTTCAAATCTCCATTTGTTGAGAGATGCCAGACTGGTTTACTTCAGCCATCGCTGCTTGGATGTCTGGCTCTCAGAACAGGCCAGTCGCTAACCTCAGGGCAATAGCCTTGGTTTCCGAAATACTGATGGAACGCAGAAATGTTTGGAAAGCAAAGATGTGTATAGCATCCAAAGATCTGACTTCAAATGCCTTCAGATCGCCACTAATTGGTAGTATTTCAGCAAACCTTGTCTGATGTGACCTATGAAAGTATCTATGAGGTCCCAACACCTAATGCAGTCAAATTTTATTCTCCAAGTTTTGCTATTAGAAAGCATCAGCCAATCAGTTTGTAAGAGTTTGTTAGCAGTAGGCCTAGTTGTTAAGACTGTACATCAACAGATTTAGAGTGGATTCTTCAATGGCAATGCAGAGGATGTGTTCATCTGGTCTTGACTGTATATATGTATGTAAACTATGTATGTATGTGTGTATATGTCTGTTTTCACTATAACCAATGTCTATATATACAAATAAAGGGGTTTATTGACTTAATACTGGTCTTGATGTCACTTTAATACAATTATCCTGAAAACAACTAAACAAAAAGGGTTTCTTGTTATACATCAGGATATACAAGATAGTATTTATGAAGTTACAGATTCTGTTGTACTGAACATGATTATTTCTTTGCGAAAATGACATACATATATGAATAGTTTATATACATTTGTAGGCTAGACTAAATTAAACCTCAGACAGGTCAGACGGTGTGGAATTCTGTAATTCCAAGTATTCTGGAGGATTTCTTAAACCTACTTTCATATCCTCACCCTGCACGTTGTGGCCCATGAGTCTGTTCTGATACTCAGCTCTCTGGAGAGACCTAAGGCGTCTTCCTGGAGCTCTAGCATCTTGTACTGATACGATACTGGTATTAGGTTCCAATCCTTTACCAGAGTGTGAATAGTTCAACCTGGAGGCATCTTGCGAGGGAAGACCCTGTAAGCTCTTGTGCCGAGAGGACCACTTGGCCCCTTGCCCCTCGTCGTCCGTGTCCCACCTTTTCCTCTCCGAGGACATGGCTCTCAGAGCACCCAGGCCCTTCCTCTCTCGCATGTCACCCACCACCACGGAGCTCCATCCCTTGTCCATCTCATCTTCTGTTTGAAAGGAGGTACCTGAGGTTTCCCTGACACACAGAGCGTAAGAACGAGCAGGGCCATGAGTCCTGTACTCAGTGATCTCCGTCCTATCGTTTGCTGGCTTTGAGTCATCCTCACTCTCGCTACTGGGGGAGGAGTCAGGAGGAGGACAATCTGGAACAGGAGGTGGAGACTCCAGTGTCTGAACAACCCGACTCTGCATCTTCCAGCGCTCTTCGATAGAATGGTCAGCTGTATTGGATGGCAGTGTTGCTTTGACATCAAGACGCCGCTTGATACCGGTGACGTTGTCAAGATCCAACTTAGGCCAACTGTCGTCTTCGCCACTCTCACCACTACTTGAGGTCTTGTCAGAAGGTGGGGTTGCTACTTTGATGTCAAGACGCCTCTTGATGCCAGTGGTGTTACCAAGATCCACCAGGGGCCATGTTTTGTTCTGTGCATCAATTTCTGATTCCTTAATAGTGCTCCCTTTCAGGTTCCATTCCATGGTCTTATCCACGCTCTCCTCACTAGAAGACACCTTGAGTGGAGCAGCTTTGTTTGCGCTGATATCGAGACGCTTCCTTAAGCGTGACATCCCAAGATTGAGCCCTAACCAACGTGTCTCCAGATCTGGGGAAACTTCTGGTTCTGGTTTGCTCTTGCGGCTTGTGGTGTTGTCACCTAACCCATCTGTAATAAAAGCATACTTTTCTAATTTAATCATTGAATCTCTCTTTGAAGTAAGATAGTTGTCAATTGTTAATGGGCCTTTGAAATTTAAGATTGACTCATTTTTAGTGGTTGGTGATAACACATGTACCCCACTTTCTGCCTGACCTGAGTGGACTAGTTTCTCATCCTCACTCTCACTCGTGGAAGACCCTGTATCATTTTGAACAGGGACCAGGTCAACCTTACCTGGATGTGGCATTGGTGAAGGTGTCTTTACATCAAGATGCGTCTTGATGCGAGAGACACGGGGGGTAAGGTCAGGCCATCTGATCCGACTCGTGGTTCCGACAACAGGGCTTTCTCTTTCTTGTTTTAACATTTGGTCTTTCGCCGCCCTTTCACTGTCATCGCTGGATGTGGACAATCGAGACTGCAGTAGTACTCTACTGCCATAGGAGGTCATCTCTGGTGATGGCATTGGTACTTCAATATCAAAACGCCTTTTGATACGGGTGACATTACTGAGATCCAAATGAGGCCACCTGGCATCATCAGTGATGTCCAGGGTTACGGCAGAACCCGGGGTCTCTGTTGATGCTTTGAAGTCAAGACGCCTCTTGATTTGGGGGAGACAACTGAGATCCAACTTAGGCCAACTGTCATTTTCTGCACTGATTTCCGTATCCTTGATTGGGCTCACTGTGCCCACTTGCAAATGAGGCTGATAAGCATGTTCCACCTTAGCTTTCACATGAGAGTCATCCAGATTCCACACAGGACCCCTTGTATCTTCTTCACTATCACTGCTACTAGAGGTGAAATCAGTTGAAGCTTCTCGACGTGGTTTTACTTGGTACCTGTAGGCCTCATCTGTGTCCTTCAGGTTCATTCCTGGACCTGTGGTCTCTGTTGCTATTTTGATATCAAGACGCCGTTTGATGCCAGTAATGGTGCTGAGATTTAACTCGGGCCATCTGTCTTCCCTTGCATTGATTTCCAAATCCTTGATTGGGCTCACTGTGCCCAGGTGCAAATGAGGCTGATATGCATTTTCCACTTTATTTTTCACGCGTGTGTCTTCCAGATTCACTACAGGACCCATGGTCTGCTCTTCACTGTCACTGCTGCTTGAGGTTAAATCTGTAGATGCTTTGATGTCTGGATGTGGTTTGACATACCTGTATTCCTGATCTGCGTCCTTCAGGGTCACTGCAGGACGTGTGCGCTCTGTTATTGCTTTGATATCAAGACGCCTCTTGACACGGTTGATGTTGTAGAGATTCAACTTGGGCCATCCTTCTTCCTGTGCATTGATATCCAAATCCTTGATTGGGCTCACTGTGCCCACTTGCAAATGAGGCTGATAAGCATGTTCCACATTAGCTTTCACATGAGAGTCATCCAGATTCACTACAGGACCCTTCATATCCTCTTCACTGTCACTGCTACTAGAGGTGAAATCAGTTGAAGCTTCTCGATGTGGTTTTACTTGGTACCTGTAGTCCTCTTCTGTGTCCTTCAGGTTTATTGCTGGACCTGTGGTCCCTGTTGCTACTTTGATATCAAGACGCCGTTTGATGCCAGTGACGTTGTGGAGATCCAGCTTAGGCCAACGGTTGTCCTCTCCTCTCTCACCAATACTAGAAGTGATTTCAGGAGATGGCGTTGCTACCTTGATATCAAGACGCCGTTTGATGCCAGTAATGGTGCTGAGATTTAACTCAGGCCATCTGTCTTCCCTTGCATTGATTTCCAAATCCTTGATTGGGCTCACTGTGCCCAGGTGCAAATGAGGCTGATATGCATTTTCCACTTTATTTTTCACGCGTGTGTCTTCCAGATTCACTACAGGACCCATGGTCTCCTCTTCACTGTCACTGCTGCTTGAGGTTAAATCTGTAGATGCTTTGATGTCTGGATGTGGTTTGACATACCTGTATTCCTGATCTGTGTCCTTCAGGGCCACTGCAGGACGTGTCGTTTCTGTTGCTACTGTGATATCAAGACGCCTCTTGACACGGGTGACACGGCTGAGATCCACCAGAGGCCAACTTTCATTCTGCACATTTATTTCAGGTTCCTTATTTGGGCCCACTGTGCCTGGGTGCGCTATGAGTGGAGATGTCTTTTCTGTCTTTGCTCTCACAGCAGTGGGCTCCTCATCACTATCACTGCTGGAGGTGGAATCGGTTGATGCTTTGATATCTACAGGATGTTTGACTGGTTGGACATTGCCAATATCCAATTGGGACAACCTGTAGCCCAGATCTGTGTCCTTCAGGGTCACTGCAGGACGTGTGCGCTCTGTTATTGCTTTGATATCAAGACGCCTCTTGACACGGTTGATGTTGTAGAGATTCAACTTGGGCCATCCTTCTTCCTGTGCATTGATATCCAAATCCTTGATTGGGCTCACTGTGCCCACTTGCAAATGAGGCTGATAAGCATGTTCCACATTAGCTTTCACATGAGAGTCATCCAGATTCACTACAGGACCCTTCATATCCTCTTGACTATCACTGCTACTAGAGGTGAAATCAGTTGAAGCTTCTCGATGTGGTTTTACTTGGTACCTGTATTCCTTTTCTGTGTCCTTCAGGGTCATTGCAGGACGTGTCGTTTCTGTTGCTACTGTGATATCAAGACGCCGTTTAACTTTGGTAATGTTGCTGGGATCCAACTTGGGCCAGATATTGTTTTGCACATCAATGCTCCCATTGGTTCTTCCAGTACCCTCATCCTCACCTTGGTTAAATGTGTACTCTGTGACCTCGTCATCACTTTCACAGGAAGAAGAATGTGATGAATCTAAGTGATCTGGTACCATTTTGCTGTTTTGTAGCTCAGCCTCCAACACCTTCTGTGATGAATTCCTGATTCGTTGTTTTGATTTGGTCAGTTTGTCCAAACTACCAGCCCCTTTGATGATCTTAGTGTTTCGCACATCCTGGGCCATTTCCACCTCTTCCCACTCCTCTGTATCTGGGTTCACTGTGTATAGCATCGACTCATCTCCACTGTCCTGAGAGCTGGAGCTGGAGTGCCTCAAATCATTCAAAGGTTGGAACACAATATTTTCTGAGTGATTGAATGATCCAAATAGACTACTGGACCTCACTGAACCACTTTGGATGGATTCAGGGAAATCAAAGGCTTCTCCACTGTCATTTGACTGGTCCTGGTCCGAGAGCTTTCTATTGTTCATCTGCGGGGACCTATCAGCGAATGATTCAGAGGCTGGCGCTGAATCAGTCGTCTTCTGCTTGTTAGAGTCTTCAACAGGCTGAGAGGACGAGACTTTTGAGGACTTTTTCTGTGTCCTTGTACTGTGTCCCTGCTCCTCTTCCAAGGAAGAGGACAGACTCCTTCGCCCCCTCAGCTCAATGCCGTCTGAAATGTGTTCAACCTCCTGGCTCAGGGTTGGTTCTGAATGATCAGAATTATTTCTGCGTGCTCCCCCACTCTGGTGCCTGGTACATGGGAGGTTCCGCGGATGCCCACTGGCCACAGTAACGTTATAGTACATGTTGTTTTCATCCTGGTCGTCTTCGGTACTGAAGGTCACTCTCCGCTCTCTGTGAGACACAATCTCTGGGTTGCTGTCTTCGTCCAAGTAAGCCTGGTTGTCGTGGGGTCCCTGACCAGCAGAAGAGACTGAGCCAGGCTGAGGGGAACTGTTTTTCTTAACACAAACCTTTTGCCAGAGTACATCGATACATGGCCTGGCGAGGACGCCGAGGACAAACGCCACCAGGAAAGTGAAGAAAACCGAGAGACCCACGGCCAGACCCAGGTGTTGATCCTGAGTCATGGCTCTTACTTCACCCATCTTCGAATCAGCACCGCCTATCCCTTGGGAGTCGAAGGGTAAACTTCTGGCCAATCTACTGTCAGCCCTCGGCTGCTCTCCACCTATTTGCCTTATTTTCAGGTGGTAAACAGACACAATATCTTGGTGTGATTGTGACAAACAAATATAAAGTCCTGCATCCCTCTCTGTGATGTCACTTATCAGTAGACCTGCATGAGACTCGTTGGCGGACACTTGACCTTTGGGAGTCCACCATGTTGAACCTATAACAAAACAAAATATTTACATTTATTTAAAAGTGGAATGCAGTTGAACACTCAACAAAAAATTGCTTGATTTATGTAATCCTTTCATACATTTCTAGAGTTAGTAACTATCTAGTTGACCAATGTAAAAAAAAAAAAATCAACAAATCCCAACAAATGGCTACCTTTTTGCATCGAGCAAGGCAGCAGAACAGTAGACCCATGGTCCGTGGTGACATCCTGATGGAACCCAGGCCGGTTCTGGGCGCTCTGACACCCCAGGTCCTCCGCAGGGATCTGGAGCAGGCTTCTTCCTGCCAGTGAGGAAGGCGAGGAACACACCATGTCCAACCAGAGCCGCTGATCTCCGACTTCATCCAGGTCCATCCACCTCTTCAGGCTCGCCATGTCACAGTCACACCTCCACGGGTTACCACCTCCCCTGACCCCCACCCGCAGAGACCAGAAGGTCACTGGAGAGATGCTCGTCAGCAGGTTGAAGCTGAGGTCCACGACCTTGGAATGCAGGAGACAATGAACGAGGAGATGTTACAGCAACTTTATGTATGATATGGTTGTATGCAAATTATAATCTGGTATGGAACAGCTTCGTTTCCTTCACTTTCTGGATTGAAGTTAAGTTAAAGTAAAATTAAGTTTCCTCTCATATTAATTTAAAATAATTATGGCAAAGTAATCAACACATCGTTGCCAAATGATTGGTAATGACCAGGTAGGCCTGCCTATATGGTGGATAACAAACTTGATAAGGCAAAGAAAATATTCTATTGAAAGAATTCCTCCTCTTACGGTGAGGTTGGTGAGGCCCATGAAGGCCTGTGGGTGGAGGCTGCTGAGGAGGTTGTGGTCCAGATGGAGCTCCTGCAGCTGCTGTAGACCCTGCAGGTCCCCTGCCTCCAGGGTGGAGATCTGGTTGTAGGAGAGCTGGAGAACCTGCAGAGTCCTGCTCCCTCCCAGCCCTGAGGGACACCAATGCAGAAGGAGAATCATCAAAGTCAAAGTCAAAGTAGCTTTATTGTCTATTCCTTCACATGGCAAGACATACAAAGGAATTGAGAGTATGTTTCTCACCCTCCCACGGTGAAACAGATAAAGTGCACAGACACAGGCAGGACAAGACATTCCTAGTACTAAAACTAAAGTAAACATTCCTACAGATAAGACATAAATATATGTCTTATAAAAATGATAACAATAAATATGCAATGTCGCAATCTACTGTTATATGAGGTAGGAATAGCAGCATAAGTAGCATAAATAGATAGTGCAAAAAGAGCTGTACGGACAATAAGGAATTTACTGTTGATGGGAATTGACTGATAATAGTAATAGTGAGAATAATAATAATAACTAGAGTTCAAAAATTCCCTCGAGGGAAATTTTGATAGTGCACGGGTGATACTACCGCCGTATTTCATCACCGCGTCATTCATACAGTCTGAGCAACGGCGTGCTCAACAAAGAGAGAGATGACCTCTACTCTTACAAGTCGCTTTAATATAACAGGGTCACAAGCGGTTTGTACACGCCGTCACCAACGGAGTGGTAGTGGTATGACAAGATGCCATAGTGCGTTGAGTAATGGTGCTCCCTGACTTATCCCAAAAACAACAGTCAACAAAGTGAACGTACTGAAACAGTGAAATGCAGCCCAACATGTCCTAAACATTCGCCTCCAAACCCTATCTAATAGCGATAACATGTAATGACACAGAATGCCAGAATGTCGCAATGCATTCTGGGAAACACTCCCCCAACACGTTACAATATCCACGATTTCCTCAGCCAAGTACAACAACTTGAACTGATAATACAGGAAAACACAAAAGCATTAACCTAATTTACACAAAATAGAAACAACATTTGTGTGTGTGTGTGTGTGTGTGTGTGTGTGTGTATGTGTATACAGGTGCTTCGCGCGATCGATACAGAGATCGCGTCACTCAATGTTATTAATTAAAATGCACACACGCAAGCACGCGCAATGTCGACAGAGACGTTGCGGTTAGGGTTAGGTTTACTTTACATTAACATTTAATTTGATTTGTGTACGATGACGAGAGAGAGACGGAGAGAGAGAGAGAGAGAGCACTTTGGTAGAGAGACATACAATAACAGAGAGCGAGCGCCGGTCTCGATAAAGCCGTTAATAAGCAAAATGAAACGTTATTTCCCGATTGTTTCACAGCGGTTACATTCAGCAGGTAGACAGGGCCACCTATCTGAATCACATTATCCAATGAAAAGTATTAGAGCTCTGTGCGTGATCATAGCCAGGACATCACGTCTACAACCAGTTCTCCCAGCAGCAGCGGTGTGTGTGTGTGTGTGTGTGTGTGTGTGTGTACAGGTGCTGCGCGCGATCGATACAATGTTATTATTTAAATTGACAGTTAGACCCACACACGCGCGCGATGACGACAGAGACGAGGAGGAGAGGAATAGAGGAAAACAGCCATTTTCTGCCCCGGCACTGGTCTCACATTTGGGCTTATTCTGACAAAACGGTAGCTCCTACCAGAAAAACAGCAAGACCATCATCGCCGTTAGGACTTCCCGAACGATTTGGTGTTTCTAAAGTGTTTCTAGAGTAAATATTTCGGAGACACTCGCAAGTTTAAAACAGGGGTCCGTTCTGCTTTTCTCTGAAAATATTTGTATTGGAGTCAATGAGGAGAAGACAGCGACTGGCCGCACTTAGAGGCTGCTAATTCGAATTCTGTAAATCTCTCCGATTTTTTAAACACATTGTGAGAGACAGAACACCTATGTCTACAAAGTTGGAAAAAATCACGTGTGTACATTGTAAACTGTGGCCAGGAGCAGCGTGGAAAGACATTATTTTTTTCATTTTTGTGGGGCTCTCTCCACTCTAGCTACACTGTAACCCTAATAAGGGCATGCAATACACACCCATTGTAATCTCATCATTTTTCCAAAAATGATCATGGTCATTGAACAGTGATTGATCAAAAAGTATATGACCTATCAAAACATGGAAATATACATAAAGTACACAAGACTTGTGTCTACTGTTTAAAGTTGAAATGGAGTCTCTAGGTCAAAGTATGCAGGAGCAGCAGACAGCAGTAAAAGTATGTATTTTTTGACCTCCTCCCATGCATTCTCTATGGGAAAATATTCACAGTTTTTTGCAAATAACTTCATGAAAAATTCATATTTTTAAAATTTGTATTGAAGCACACCGATCCCGATGAAGACGCACATTTTGATATATAATTTGTCCTACAACTCTTCGAGTTGTAGGACTAGTTACGCATCAAAAAAAGCGAGGAAGAGGAATAATAATAAAAAGAATAATAATAATACTAAGAAAAAATCCCCAGGATAACAATAGTGCTCGGGGCTTCGCCCCGAGCACTGGCTCCACAGCTTTGCTGTAGGGCCAGTGCTCGGTGCGTTTGCCCCGTGCACTAATAATAATAATAATAATAATAATAATAATAATAATAATAATAATAATAATGAAAGTGCAAAAGGACAATAGTGCAAGAGACAGATGACAGATTGTCCAGAGTCCGGAGGTGGGGGGGGCGGGTTTCAGCTTGTTGACAGTCTGGAGGATGTGGCTGGGGGGAGTGAGGGGAGAGAATTTAACCTCCTTCATGTATGAAGCTTTTGGTAATTCTGGTGGTGCAAATTTAATGACA
>JAXIVH010000176.1:162402-184902 GCA_036785325.1 Urophycis tenuis | reverse complement strand
TAGAATCCGTGATATCTCTGAGGGTAGGTCTTTTGATCCTCAGTGCCACAGCTGAACTGATCCTTCTCCTTTGGTTTCAGTTCAAAGTCTACAATAATGCACATCCTGTCCAGCTCGCACATTCCACCCAGATGACACACGTCTTCAGGAGTTTCCTTCAATAATTGACACACAGCTGGTTAATACCTCACTGCCATTGTGTACTACATGCTGGCCAAGGAGGTCCTCAGATCAACCAGCGAGCCTGAAGGCAACGTGACAGTAGATAAGCATCAGGGTCATTGTAGTCAGCCGTACCGTTTACAGTAAATTAAATCAAAATGAATAGTAAAACGTTTTTTTTAATGTTATTTATTTAAATAAAAACAGATGATTGGCAGAGGTATTTAAAAATGGTGTGTTTCCATGTTTGTTTTTTTAGATCTGCAGAGCTCAAACTGACAATTGCTGCTATTTGTTTCAAACATTTGATTCTCTATAATTCATGTAGACTTGATTATGTTATTACATAGTGCAGATTTAATTATTCATTTTCATAACAATGCCACACTTTCCAACTTAAAAACTGCTTGGTTATGAAAGAGACAAAACACTCAAATAAATACAAATCAAACCTTACTTCTACCCTGAAACAACAGGGCTGTATTGCACTCAAGTCACTCTGTTACATAAACTTCAAACTAACAAGACAATAACATTTCTCAACCTCATGATTGTCAACAATTAATGACACTTTAATTTAGCTGTAGTGTTTCTTAATGCGATTACTGTGCATTTATTTATGCAATAACATTGTTACTGTTAAAAAAAATGTTCTGAAGCACTTGAACATCACAATCCTGTCCCTTTTGGCACATAAGAATCTACAATCCATGTAGAAATGATGTATTTAGCAAATAGTAATACTGGTTGGCTTAAAATACTGCTCTGAAATGTCTCCCTTCAGAGGCTAAAGGGAAAGAGTTTTATAGTGTGCCACACTTGTAGGCAAACGTACAAAAACTATGAATTGCCGTACAACAAAAACAAACCAGCCAACCTTGTAAAAGAAAGTCAAGCGTGAAGCTCATCTGAAGAGAATACGGAGTGTAAACGTCCCTGCCTCGCCATGCGGTCAGTCTGGGAGAATGGAGACACTGCAACACTTCAACCTCTGGCTGATGAGCCTCCTGCGGTGAGCAGGTCATCAGCACGTGACCCGAGGCAACGCCAAACCACGGCGCCATGGGCTGGCCCCGCCGCCGCCTGCTGGGGAGACGTTTGGCGGGGAGACAGGGCGGGCCTTACCGGGCCACTGGTACTGGACGGAACTTAGTGAGGAGGTTCTGACTGGACTGTCCTTTAAGTCCACAGCACGGCAGTACTTAACGGACAGTCCTCAGCAGAGCAGGCTTTAATTGGCAGTTCGTTGTTCAGCAGTACTCAGTGGGACTCATTTGGTGGAACTTCATGGTTGTTATCGGGCTGTTCAACGTGTGTGTCATTTTGGGCAGTTCTAACCGGATGGGGCTTGGGTAAGGCGGTTCTCATTGGACAGGTCAGAGTGGGCGGGTCTTAGTGGGTAGTGCCGTCAAACTATTGGAGCGTCCGCGGTGGGTTTAAAAGGGGTGGGGGCCGGGCCTAGTGGCCGCAGGGGTTGTCGGAGGTCTGGCAGCCCATGTTGGGGTACTTGACCTGCAGGCGGAACAGCGTGCCGTCGGCACACATGCACAGCTTGTAGCGCTCCATCCCCTCGTCGAAGGACACGTCGCCCACTGAGTTGGGGATCCGTGAGGCGTTGAACATCAGGGAGCCGTTCAGGACGATACTGTTCTCCTGGGGAGAGGAGGGGGGAGGCAGGGGGGGGGGGGGGGAGAGGAGGGGAGGCAGGGGAGGGAGGAGGGGGGAGAGGAGGGGGGAGGCAGGGGGGGAGAGGCAGGGGAGAGGAGGGGGAGAGGAGGGGGGAGAGGAGGGGAGGCAGGGGAGGGAGGAGGGGGGAGAGGAGGGGGGAGGCAGGGGGGGAGAGGCAGGGGAGAGGGGGGGGAGAGGAGGGGAGGCAGGGGAGGGAGGAGGGGGGAGGCAGGGGGGGAGAGGAGGGGGAGAGGGGGTGGGAGAGGAGGGGGGAGAGGAGGGGAGGCAGGGGAGAGGGGGGGGAGAGGAGGGGGGAGGCAGGGGAGAGGGGGGATGTGTTGTTAGAACACAGCCAGCAGGGGGGACACTCAGTGTCAAATCCTCCCATGATACTCATAGCGTGCCACCATGTTGGTATGAATACAGATCAAACAGTAACATGAGAGGATGTGCTGTGCTCCTGTGGCCGTGGCAACGCTTACAGCTCGGAGCTCGATGTTCCCCCCGCTCTTGAACTCCACGGTGCGGCCCATGATGTGGACGCCCTCGTTGCCGCGGACGATGGCCTTGCCGTCGCCTTTGATGTTCAGGTCCGACGAGGCGTTGCTGGTGATCTGAACACACAAAACATATTCGGTCATTTGAACTTGAACAAATCCCCACATCCCGTCGTTTAGTCCGTTCACCAAAGCGACAAAAGCCCAACAGGTCGTGATCAGGGAGGGTTTGAGGCATCCCGCTGGAGGACGCCTACAGAGTGCAGAATGCTGACGTCTTTGACCTGCATCAGTCACCCGTTACTAGTTATCTGAACTTGTGACCCACATGACTTCAGATACCTCTGAACTTGTAACCCACATGACTTCAGTTACCTTTTTCATGTCATGTGAGCCTTGAACTCCACGCTAGATAATAATTACAGGAGAAATGGTGTGCTACAAAATAGTTGGTGAGATGCTAAACCACCACTCAGATCGCTCTGTAGGTAAAGAGTGACGGTCACCACAGACATCAATGCACGGGGACAACCGGCTCAGAGAGCAGTTGAGGGTTAGGTGCCTTGCTCAGGGGCATATCCAACAGTTTATAACCAGGGAGAGCTGCGACTCAAACTCGCTCTAGTTATCTGAGCTCCTGCAGCCCTTTAATGATTTCAGAACTCAGAAGAACTTCATTGTCAAGTAGGTTTGCACCTACGAGGAATTTGTCCTTTAAATACACCTTTGACAAATACGGGCGTGGAAATTGTTATTTTTTTATGTGGCAGACATGGGCCGTGCCTTTTCCATGAAGGGAGAGATAGCGGAGATTAGATCATGTGTTGTCAAGGCCTGCGCAGCTCTGTCCATTCACCCCCTGTACCCTGTTTACAACTATATCTAGTAGCCGATTCCATTCATGTTGAGAATAACAACTACTTCAGAAGTTGAGAAGTACTGCAGTTTTGTCCTGAATGATATGACGCTTTAGCTTGTTGGTTATGGATTGCTTTGTTGTCATTGGTCAGGGAAGCATTTGTGGCCCTTTGCGGTGAATGGATTGGCTTCTTACACAGGGCGGGTCTTATTGTCCGGGCCTTACTGGACCGCACCACAGAGGAGGTTGCCAAAGTGTGTTTGATTACCTTTGTACCTACATTTGACCATGCAAGTCTCACTGACATTATGAATGTATCAAGAGACGTGCCAAAGAAAGCAGCAGAGTGGGTAGTCAACAGTAGGCGGTGCTTTGACAGAGCTCTGGACGCCCACTTTGGAGCACTAGACCAGCACGTGGACTCAAACCACCAGCATGGCTCTGCACCGTGTCAGAGACAACAATCCTCCAGACCAACAACACGCCCACCTGGAACGTACCCGCTCTGTGGAGGCTTTCTTCACGCGCAGAACCTTGACGCCCTTGGGCAGGTGGAACTCGTGGTTCTCAAAGTCGGTGCTGAAGAAGGTGGTCTGGGTGCGGGGGTCCGTGAAGGAGATGCCCACGTCGCTGACCACCGACGTCTTGTCCTCCTCCACGCTCAGCTTGGTGGTGCCCTGCTGGAACACCACCTGGGACACAGTGAGAGACCAGGGCAGACAGACTTTTAGCAAGTTCTCAGAAGCCTCGCGAGAAGACACACACTGTTCACGGCGGGTGCTACGAGTGAGGGTGGGAGAGGGAATAGATTGGATCTTTTATTCTTTATGTAGCTGTATGATAGCGTATGCTATCACCTCTCAGTGTATGCCTGGTTGTATGTACATTTATGTATATTTCTTTGTTTGTATATTTTGTATATTGCTTACATAGGTTTATATTTTACATAGGTTTATTTTACATAGGTTTTTATTTTTATTTTTTATTTTATATATTTATATTCTAACACTTTACTTTACGTAGAGTGTCTGTCTCTTCTTCCTTTTGCACTGGAGTATTGTATTGTAACGAATGCAATTTCCCTCAGGGATTATTAAAGTACGTCTGTCTGTCTGTCTGTCTGTCTGTAGTCAAGTAACGGCTGGACTTCCTGAGGACTCTCAGGAAAACCAACTGATCCCAGAGAGTGTGCGGACACACTGCCTCTCTGTGTGGTATGCAAGCTGTTCTGCAGCAGACAGGGAAGCTCTTCAAAGAGTAGTCAACAATGCTCAGAAGATCACTGGCTCCCCACTGGAGCACCTTTTCAGTTCTCGCCGATTACATAGCGCTACCAAAATCTTCAAAGACTCATTCCACCTTGGATGACCTGTTTACCTCGCTGCCCTCTGGCAGCAAGGTAGGGAAGTTCATGTGGTTGTTGCACTGACCTGAATTTTGACAATAAAAAGGAATTTATTTATTAACTTTACTGGCAAATAAAGTCGAACTTGGCCCCACAACCACAAAAACTGCCCTAGAAGATATGAGCAGACAAGGTAACATTTTCTACATCACGTTGTCCAAATAAAATAACTTCAGCAGTAAGGGGTTAATCTGTGACAAATCAAAATGGCAGGTCAGTTTGAGTACTCCCTAGTGTCCCCACAGTCACTCCTCACCGGGTTGTTGTTGCCGGTCAGCACCAGGTCCTGGTCCTTGCGGCCCCCCACCGTGCTCTTGTGCAGCGGGTAAACGGTGCCCATGTCCGCCTTCTGCTTGAAGCGCAGCAGGCCGCTCTCATGGAACTCCATGCTCTCACAGCCACTGGGACCGATCCGAATCACCGTCCAGATGACCAGCGTGATCTAGGAGGACGACAGAGAGAACGATAAGCCAAACACCTCTATGAGAAGGATGTTCGACTCCAAGCCAAAAGGTTCTGGGTTCGATCCCCATGCTCTGTAACCTAACCCCTAGGCATCCTTGAGCATCATATCCAAACACCCCTACCTTCTCCTCAATTACGCCCATTCTAAATTCAATGTAAGTTGCTTAATTGCCTTAATCCTGAATGATGATGACCCAGTCAGAGATGAGGAATAACTGCACTCACAATGAGGTTGATGAGGGCGAGGAGGAAGAGGAGGACGATGATGCAGACCGCCATGTTCCCCTTGCGTCCTCTCAGCCCCGTCTTGTGGAGCCGCTCTTCCTCGATGGGGACATAACCCGCCTTGAAGTTGCTGTTATGCTCCTTGTTGACGTTGCGTCTCTCCACTGCCTTCTCCCGCATGGACTTCTTCACCGGGCCGTTAGAACTCTCCTGCAAAATACATGGAGCAAAGACATGCTAAAAATCTATGCTATATATCCAACTAACAAAGCCGCGATAACACGCGAAACTTAAACATGAATATGGGTTTCATGAACCATATTCAACGTCTGGTTACGTGAAGTAAGTGACTTTCTTGTGCTGTTGGTTTTTGTATTGGCTTGTAAGAGTGAAGCCCGGCTGAGGAATGCGTGGCGCTTCATGACAGCGTCTACATGGCTGAGGCAAGAACTAAAAATAAACGAACCGCTTTCAGACGTTCATATGTCAAAACACACATTTCACCCACACCGCCCTTCAGATGACAACATCTAAACTCAGATAATTAGATATCGGTTTTTCATAACGCAAAATGCGTGGTGTAAACGACAGCAGACCGCGTTTATAAGCTTCAACAACAAGCAAACGGTACGGGCTGAATTGACGCTATTTCGCCATTTCTCACACCTCACCAAATACAACACGCAGATGTCAAATACAACGATAAAAAGATTAACAATTACAGTGGATATACATACACAAACATATATATTAATACAGACCTGTTCAGACGCCATCTTGACCCTCCCCCTGATGCTGGCGGTGGACAACTTGGTCGATGGAAAGTGGACAAAACCACTATAAACAGCCACAAATACAATTAATCGAGTTACTTGGTGGAAATAGGCTAGATACACCCATTGATAAAGTACATAATATATGGGGACATTTTTTAGAGAAAATACCCTGTTATAGTATGGATTATTGATCTTACATTGTGGCTGTTTACAAATTATGGTTCATTCCGAATCTAGCAGCCAATCACAGAGCAGACAGAGAGGTCCCAGAATAGGTCAGCACGCGCGGCCATTCACACAGTCCTAATATAAACCAAAAGAGGGCGTGTAGACCACACGCACGCGCGCGCAATCGCTTTAAATTACTTTATGTTGAATAATTAATATCAAATACGCTTATATGCTGTTATATACAGTGTTGTTTAAGTTAAATATAACGACAGATAAATAGGCCTATCCTATGACATTTGGCTGCGCAGTTGAAACACGTACGGCAACTTAATTAAGTATTAGTAATAATTTTCAGGACTGTATTGAAACAAATCTGCAATAACATACGAGACATGTTTCATTGATTGAAATGCAAAATGTACGTTTTAATACAATTCCAGGCTCTATCGGCGGAAAACCGCAGAAAGCTGTAGCTGCTGATCGTGTTGCAGTGCTCCGGTGTCGTCTGACCGTATGGCGTTACATCCAGTGGTCGTGGAGTGTCGGTCACTACAGGGCAGCCAGTGGTCGTGGGGTGTCGGTCACTACAGAGCAGCCAGTGAGTGGTCGTGGAGTGTCGGTCACTACAGAGCAGCCAGTGGTCGTGGAGTGTCGGTCACTACAGAGCAGCCAGTGGTCGTGGAGTGTCGGTCACTACAGAGCAGCCAGTGGTCGTGGAGTGTCGGTCACTACAGAGCAGCCAGCGGTCGTGGAGTGTCGGTCACTACAGAGCAGCCAGTGGTCGTGGGGTGTCGGTCACTACAGAGCAGCCAGTGGTCGTGGAGTGTCGGTCGCTACAGAGCAGCCAGTGGTCGTGGAGTGTCGGTCGCTACAGAGCAGCCAGTGGTCGTGGAGTGTCGGTCACTACAGAGCAGCCAGGATGCTGCCGTGCTGCTGACATTCAAACACCACACAGCGGTGTGTCTTGTTGTCAGTTCCTGTTCCACGGCGTTGCCATTGCCGACGCGGTGCTTGCAAGTGCGCGTCAAAGCCCGGACGTAGATTTATTTTTACTACGACCTCTGGTGTCTTAAAGACCGAGCGCGCTCCCAACACGGGCGGTCCCAGAATAAAGCGTCCCGTTGTATTGAAGCCTCGCCTTTGGACATCGCAGGACCACTGGAGGACAGGACATGGCCGATACTCTGAGGAGGCTGGTGAACTCATCTCCCTATGGCGTTTTACAGGACAAACTTGAGAGCTGGTTCAGGGACTACCACGTAAGTCATGAATAAGTAATCACTGACCTAAATCTGACCAAGATACTTCATCACGGCGGGACGCCGGCTCTTGAAAGTCGATACATTTTGGTCCCTTAGAAAACTCAAACCACCAGGCGACAGTGAAAAGCTTTGTGTAATTATAACCAGAGTCCCAGTTGCAAATAGGCTGATTATGGTAATGCAGCACACAAGATTTTATGTGTTGTTGTAACTTAATAACATCGAACATTGCTATTACAACAGCTGGAATTCCATGCCCCCACACATTTGAAACTGCACTTTTCGAAAGCACAGGAATGCACTTTTATTGCACTGATTTGCTCTGCAAAGTTTGGTTGCTATGGACGCCATGGCAACCGCCATCGTATGGGTGCCATGGTTACCGGTGAACCCTCTTCCTGTAAATCTGTTCGTGGACACATGTCCGCTAGCCTACTACAAGCATATTGTAGGCCTGCTAGTCCGTTTAGCACACTGTGTGCATGTCTTGAAATGACCGTGCAGACTAGACTAACTAATACTGGTGGCAGCTTATTTGTAGTTATCGACTGGACGCCAGTGTGTTGGCGGTTCGATCCCCAACTCAACTAAATTTATCTTAATGATTACGGGTATTCATATGTACAAGTAGGCCTAATTCCTCGCGTGGAATTACATTTTCTAGTTATTATCATTGTCATTGATTACAGTATGACCATTGCAGCTCCTGTTCTGCATCGTACATTGTATATATATGTTTAGTTATTTTACTTATATTTTTAATACTGCTTTTCTCCTGCACCAATTGCACCAAGTCAAATTCCTTGTAGGTGCAAACCTACTTGGCAATAAACTTGTTTCTGATTCTGATTCTGAAGTCAGAGAGACAGCTTCTGTCTCTCTGACTTCTTCTGTGGCACGGCTCAGTGGGCAGAGCGTGGGTTCCTCTACCGGAGGGTTGGCGGTTCGATCCCCACCTCCACTAAATGAATCTCAATGATTACGAACATTCCAATGCACGAGTAATTCTTCGCGTGGAATTACATTTTCTATTTGTACACATTATTGTGCACAGGTGAATTCCTGCGACCAGAACCTGAACCGCTGCTGTGAGTTGATTGAGCTAACGGCTAAGATCCAGGGACAACTCTTCACCGTCCTCAACTTTGCGGCTGCAGAAGGTAACTATTATCCTCGTTCCCCATTCCTTTCCAACCGGTTTATAAAGTCCCTTGTGCATCCAGAGATATGATAAGCAAACACTAAAGGATGTTTTTGATGAAAGCTACAAAGCTAAAACCCTAACCTGCTAATGACATATTTCAAAATGACTGAGTAGTAAATTATCAGTGGTCAACACTAGTTCCCTGGAATACACCCGTGAACCGATTGGCTCTCTTCCATCATCAGTCACGTGATCCCAGTCGGCCGTCCCTAACACGTGTCTCTGTGCTCCAGGTGGTCACTATGCTGGCGTGGACACGCTCAAAACACGCCTCCTCCCGTGGCTGGGGACGTGCTTCTCCATGGCCCGGTCGTCTGTCAGTGACGACACCAGCCTGCAACTCATGCAGGTGACCTCAGCCAATCAGCATGCATTCTACTCCAATTGGTGTTATTATTTTTAGTAATATTAATTGTTATATGTTGGGTAATTACAGTCTGGAACTATCCAATGGTTTGGACCCGCCTGGTATAAAAGTTTGATTGTGTGTGTGTGTGTGTGTGTGCGTGTGTGCGTGTGTGTGTGCGTGCGTGTGTACGTGCGTGTGTGTGTGCATGTGTGCGTGTGTGCGTGTGTGCGTGTGTGCGTGCGTGCGTGCGTGTGTACGTGCGTGTGTGTGTGCGTGTGTGTGTGCGTGTGTGTGTGTGTGTGTGTGTGTGTGTGTGCGTGTGTGTCAGGACTCTGCCCTGAAGGAGAAGAAGATCAGGGAGCTCTCTGTCTCCCATGACAACAACATGCAGAAGATGGAGACCCAGCTGTGCTCCACCCGTCTGCAGCTGGACTCCGTCAAGTCAGAGTGAGTCTGGCCCACCCAGCCAGGACCAGCAGTGGGGTACTGGGGCACTACGATGGGGCACTACGATGGGGCACTACGATGGGGCACTACCAAGTGCTCGTACATGAGCGATAGGTGCAACGTACACATGGTAGATTTTGTCATTGACGTCATAGTATGTAGCTGTCCTGTGTGTATTTGATCAGTGAAGGGCCCTATGGAGGCCCTGTGGAGGCTCTATGGAGGCTTTATGGAGGCCCTATGGAGGCTCTATGGAGGCTCTATGGAGGCCCTATGGAGGCCCTATGGAGGCCCTATGGAGGCCCTACGGAGGCCCTATGGAGACCCTATGGAGGCCCTATGGAGGCTCTATGGAGGCCCTATGGAGGCCCTACGGAGGCCCTATGGAGGCCCTGTGGAGGCTCTATGGAGGCTCTATGGGGGCCCTCTGGAGGCCCTACGGAGGCCCTATGGAGGCCCTGTGGAGGCTCTATGGAGGCTCTATGGAGGCCCTATTGAGACCCTATGGAGGCCCTATTGAGGCCCTATGGAGGCCCTGTGGAGGCTCTATGGAGGCTCTATGGAGGCCCTATTGAGACCCTATGGAGGCCCTATGGAGGCCCTGTGGAGGCCCTATTGAGACCCTATGGAGGCCCTATTGAGGCCCTATGGAGGCCCTATGGAGGCCCTGTGGAGGCCCTATGGAGGCCCTATTGAGACCCTATGGAGGCCCTATGGAGGCCCTATGGAGGCCCTATGGAGGCCCTATGGAGGCCCTGTGGAAGCTCTATGGAGGCTCTATGGAGGCCCTATGGAGGCCCTGTGGAAGCTCTATGGAGGCTCTATGGAGGCCCTATTGAGACCCTATGGAGGCCCTATTGAGACCCTATGGAGGCCCTATGGAGGCTCTATGGAGGCCCTATGGAGGCCCTATTGAGACCCTATGGAGGCCCTATGGAGGCCCTGTGGAGGCCCTATGGAGGCCCTATTGAGATCCTATGGAGGCCCTATGGAGGCCCTGTGGAGGCCCTATGGAGGTCCTATTGAGACCCTATGGAGGCCCTATGGAGGCCCTATGGAGGCCCTGTGGAAGCTCTATGGAGGCCCTGTGGAGACCCTATGGAGGCTCTATGGAGGCCCTGTGGAAGCTCTATGGAGGCTCTATGGAGGCCCTATGGAGGCCCTGTGGAAGCTCTATGGAGGCTCTATGGAGGCCCTGTGGAGACCCTATGGAGGCTCTATGGAGGCCCTGTGGAAGCTCTATGGAGGCTCTATGGAGGCCCTATGGAGGCCCTGTGGAAGCTCTATGGAGGCCCTACGGAGGCCCTGTCTCCGTCCCGCTCACCTTGAGGTGCCCCCTGTGTTCAGACTGGTGGAGGTGCAGCTGGAGCTGGACGACACCAAGGACAAGTCAGCCACCACTCTGCTGGCCACCGAGGACGAGATCCTGCAGCTCAGGGAAGAGTACGTGTGGAACAGCATGCACATACGATAACCATGTAACCAATAGGACCCTAACAACACTTCAAGGGCCCCTGTTTTACCATGTAACCAATAGGACCCTAACAACACTCCAAGGGCCCCTGTTTAACCATGTAACCAATAGGACCCTAACAACACTCCAAGGGCCCCTGTTTAACCATGTAACCAATAGGACCCTAACAACACTCCAAGGGCCCCTGTTTTACCATGTAACCAATAGGACCCTAACAACACTTCAAGGGCCCCTGTTTTACCATGTAACCAATAGGACCCTAACAACACTTCAAGGGCCCCTGTTTTACCATGTAACCAATAGGACCCTAACAACACTCCAAGGGCCCCTGTTTTACCATGTAACCAATAGGACCCTAACAACACTTCAAGGGCCCCTGTTTTACCATCAGGTGTGACTACCAGCCACGTCAAACTCTGTCTTTAGTGACATCACAAGTTGGAGCATCAGATGTATGATGGACAGACCAGCCTACTAATGGGTACAGTCCACTGAGTAGGGCGGTAGGCTGTTAACGTGTGTGTTAACGTCTGTGTTAACGAGAGTGTGTTAACATGTGTGTTTTAACATGTGTGTTAACATGTGTGTTTTAACATGTGTGTTAACATGTGTGTGTTAACATGTGTGTTAACGTGTGTGTTAACGTGAGTGTGTTAACATGTGTGTTTTAGCATGTGTGTTAACATGTGTGTGTTAACATGTGTGTTAACGTGTGTGTGGCTCAGCTTGCGGGCGGCCCACGAACAGCTGGAGGTCTACAAGAGGAGGGGGGAGATGGTGGACGAGTACGAGAGGCAGGTCCGCCTGCTGAGGGAGGAGGTCTCCTACCTCACCTCGGAGAAGAGTCTGCTGCAGGAGAGGTGGCCACAAGCACACACGCAGACATATACATATACATTCACACACGCAAAATGCACACGCAAACACACACACATCCCATCCACAAACACAATCAGGGATACACACATCACTCCCATCCTTATTTATACTGATCCCCTCTCTCGCTCTCTCTCCCCCCCTCTCTCTCCCTCTCTCTCTCTCTCTCCCCCCTCTCTCTCCCTCTGTCGCCCTCTCTCTCTCTCTCTCCCCCCCTCTCTCTCCCTCTCTCTCTCTCTCTCCCCCCCTCTCTCTCCCTCTGTCGCCCTCTCTCTCTCTCTCTCTCCCCCCCTCTCTCTCCCTCTGTCGCCCTCTCTCTCTCTCTCTCCCCCCCCCTCTCTCTCTCTGTCGCCCTCCCTCTCTCTCTCTCTCTCTCCCCCCCCCTCTCTCTCTCTCTCCCCCCCCCTCCCTCCCTCAGGTTGAGCAGGAGTCCATCGTCCAGCCCCCTGCCCAGGCGCAGCCGGCCCTCCAGCCCCCTGAGGTCAGAGTCTCCCTCGCGGCTGCAGCTGACCCAGGCGTCGCGCCACGCCCGCCTGCTGTCGCGCTTCAGCGACCTCTACGCCGTGGAGCGCCTGGAGGCCCAGAGTCTGCTGCGCCGCTACATCCAGGACCTCGCCATGGTGCAGAAGATCATCTTCATCGCCGCCGTGGTAATCGCTCAAACCCCCCCCATGTCTTATGAGACACTGCTGTTAGATGGTTGTGAGCTGCTTTGGACTTGCTCAATGAAGACCATCTGAAGAGTTCTGAGGTGAATGTCTCCCTTGGCCGTCTCCAGGAGTCCTTCCAGACAGCCAAGCTGGCCTACAGGCAGTTCAAGCTGCGCGTGAGGAAGACCCTCTCTTCGTCTCACATGGGCCCGGAGACCCTGGAGGAGGCAGCCGTGGACTACATCGCGCGCAACCTGGACCTGTACGATGTCCAGGCCAGCGTCAACGTACGTCTGATCCTACAGTGGGAGGAAACACTGACCATTTGACCTGGAACTTCATCTTGGTCCTTAACCATGATGGTTCCCAGGATGTGATCAATGACTGAATGTTAATAGTTGGTTCATTTTCCGCCCCCCAGGACGTGATCAACGCCATGAACGTGAACCCACGGATCTCCTTCCCCCCCGAGGTGGACTTTGCCCTGGTCAGCAGCCTGATCAGGGAGACCTGCAGGCTGGCCTTCGCCATGCAGACCCTGGACCCCCCGGTGGACCTGCCGTTCGCCAGCGACGGGGAGCTCTTCAACGACAACAAGTAAAACAAACACACCGTCTGGACAGTGAAGTGATAGTGATAGTGACACATAAGTGATGGTGATAGTGATAGTGATAGTGAAGTGATGGTGATAGTGATAGTGATAGTGACAGTGAAGTGATAGTGATAGTGACAGTGAAGTGATAGTGATAGTGAAGTGATAGGGATAGTGACAGTGAAGTGATAGTGATAGTGACAGTGAAGTGATAGTGATAGTGACAGTGAAGTGATGGTGATAGTAACAGTGAAGTGGTAGTGATAGTGAAGTGATAGTGATAGTGACAGTGAAGTAATGGTGACAGTGATAGTGAAGTGATAGGGTATATGGGATATGGGATATATGTGGATCAGGAAGTGATGATTAGGGACAATGGTGAAGATATTAATGCTCTCATGGCTCACAGCTCAAATGACCAAAACAAAAAGGGAGAGAGACAGAGAAAGAACTTGAGTTTAGAGCAGTACCTTCACATGCAGACGGGAAAGCCGGTAACCAGATTTCCTAACGCCATGTAAACACGGAAAGCCCTGCTAGTGCCCCAACACCAGTGAGCTGCTGTGGCAAACCCATGTAGACTTGTGCCTCTGTGTCCTACTACACACTCTGAGGTGTCCTACTACACACTCTGAGGTGTGAGGTGTCCTACTGCACACTCTGGGGTGTCCTACTGCACACTCTGAGGTGTGAGGTGTCCTACTACACACTCTGGGGTGTCCTACTGCACACTCTGAGGTGTCCTACTACACACTCTGAGGTGTCCTACTGCACACTCTGGGGTGTTCTACTGCACACTCTGAGGTGTCCTACTACACACTCTGGGGTGTCCTACTGCACACTCTGAGGTGTCCTACTGCACACTCCTACTGCACACTCTGAGGTGTCCTACTGCACACTCTGGGGTGTCCTACTGCACACTCTGAGGTGTCCTACTACACACTCTGGGGTGTCCTACTACACACTCTGAGGTGTGAGGTGTCCTACTACACACTCTGGGGTGTCCTACTACACACTCTGAGGTGTCCTACTACACACTCTGAGGTGTCCTACTACACACTCTGAGGTGTGAGGTGTCCTACTACACACTCTGAGGTGTCCTACTACACACTCTGAGGTGTGAGGTGTCCTACTACACACTCTGAGGTGTCCTACTACACACTCTGGGGTGTCCTACTACACACTCTGGGGTGTCCTACTACACACTCTGAGGTGTCCTACTACACACTCTGAGGTGTCCTACTACACACTCTGAGGTGTGAGGTGTCCTACTAAACACTCTGAGGTGTCCTACTACACACTCTGAGGTGTGAGGTGTCCTACTACACACTCTGAGGTGTCCTACTACACACTCTGGGGTGTCCTACTACACACTCTGGGGTGTCCTACTACACACTCTGAGGTGTCCTACTACACACTCTGAGGTGTCCTACTACACACTCTGAGGTGTGAGGTGTCCTACTACACACTCTGAGGTGTCCTACTACACACTCTGGGGTGTCCTACTACACACTCTGGGGTGTCCTACTACACACTCTGAGGTGTCCTACTGCACACTCTGAGGTGTGAGGTGTCCTACTACACAGTCTGAGGTGTGAGGTGTCCTACGACACACTCTGGGGTGTCCTACTACACACTCTGAGGTGTGAGGTGTCCTACTACACACTCTGAGGTGTCCTACTACACACTCTGAGGTGTCCTACTACACACTCTGAGGTGTCCTACGACACACTCTGAGGTGTCCTACTGCACACTCTGGGGTGTCCTACTGCACACTCTGAGGTGTCCTACTGCACACCCTGAGGTGTCCTGCTGTACACCCTGAGGTGTGAGGTGTCCTACTACACACTCTGAGGTGTCCTACTACACACTCTGAGGTGTCCTACTGCACACCCTGAGGTGTCCTACGACACACTCTGAGGTGTCCTGCTGTACACTCTGCCTCACTGTTCATCCCCTGCCTCCATCCCGCGTGGCCACAGGTATCGCCGCAGCTACGACTCTGAGTTTGCGGCGCCGCTGGTGCTGTACCACGTGTGGCCCGCCCTGACGGAGGGGGACAGCGTCCTGGTCAAGGGAGAGGCCGTGACCCGCAGGGGAGCTCCGGTAGGTTCACACCCCTCTCTGTGACCACGCCCCCTTATTACACCGGACATGCACCCTCTGTGACCACGCCCCCTTATAACCCCGGACACGCCCCCTCTGTGACCACACCCCCTTATAGCACGGACACGCCCCCTATGTGACCACACCCCCTCATAAACCCGGACACGCCCCCTCTGTGACACGCCCCCTTATAACCCGGACATGCCCCCTCTGTGACCACGCCCCCTTATAACCCCTGACACGCCCCCTATGTGACACGCCCCCTTATAACCCCGAACACGCCCCCTTATAACCCCGGACACGCCCCCCTTTGCTCTCTGCAGACATGCCCCACTTTGCACATGCAGTCAATGGCCACTTCTCCTTCCTTTGTAATGTGTCCTTTTTTCACTGTGTATTTTGGTGGTTGCCGTGGTGACGCCCTCCTCCAGTGGAGGAGCCGCAGCCGCAGCAGCAGCCCCGTGCGCTCACGCTCCCTCAGTCCGTCACGTGAACTGGTGAGTCCACGTGCACTGGTGAGTCCACGTGCACTGCCACACACACTGACCAGCCCCAGACGTTCAACCACTTAGCACCGGAGGCTTTTAGCCAAAGAGGCCTCTGGTGAATTGGGGGTCTAGTCTGGTCTAGTCTGGTCCGGTGAAGTCCAGGTACATGTCTTCATGGAGAATGTAGGGCACCTACAGGCTGTGGTCATTGGGGATCGAACCCGGTACGTTTTGGTTTCATCGCTGACAATCATGCATTCAGATCTTGTATTGGATGAGATCTTAAGGATTTTGTTTCCATCGTGCTACTGAGTGGAGGGGAGCACTGACACAGCACTCTGCTTTGTTTTATAGTACCTTAAGTTTATAGTACATTAAGTTAAGAGAATGTATAGGATATTACAGTATTAATATGTTAAGTTAAGAGAATGTATAGGATATTATAGTATTAATACGTTAAGTTAAGAGAATGTATAGGATATTACAGTATTAATACATTAAGTTAAGAGAATGTATAGGAGATTATAGTATTAATATGTTAAGTTAAGAGAATGTATAGGATATTACAGTATTAATACATTAAGTTAAGAGAATGTATAGGATATTATAGTATTAATATGTTAAGTTAAGAGAATGTATAGGATATTATAGTATTAATACGTTAAGTTAAGAGAATGTATAGGATATTATAGTATTAATACGTTAAGTTAAGAGAATTTATAGGATATTATAGTATTAATAGGTTAAGTTAAGAGAATGTATAGGATATTATAGTATTAATAGGTTAAGTTAAGAGAATGTATAGGATATTATAGTATTAATAGGTTAAGTTAAGAGAATGTATAGGATATTATAGTATTAATAGGTTAAGTTAAGAGAATGTATAGGATATTACAGTATTGATAGGTTAAGTTAAGAATGTTAAAACTCTCTCCCTCACACCTCCCCTCCTGTCTACGGCCCTCAGGGTGAGTGAGGTGACTGCTGTGTGTGTGAACACTTGGTATGACAGGCTGATTGGTGTCAGTCTGTCCTCCTGCCTCATGGTGGTCTGTCCTCCTCCCTCATGGTGGTCTGTCCTCCTCCCTCATGGTGGTCTGTCCTCCTCCCTCATGTCGGTCTGTCCTCCTCCCTCATGGTGGTCTGTCCTCCCTCATGGTGGTCTGTCCTCCTCCCTCATGGTGGTCTGTCCTCCTCCCTCATGGTGGTCTGTCCTCCTCCCTCATGGTGGTCTGTCTTCCCTCATGGTGATCCGTCCTCCTACCTCATGGTGGTCTGTCCTCCCTCATGGTGGTCTGTCCTCCCTCATGGTGGTCTGTCCTCCCTCATGGTGGTCTGTCCTCCTCCCTCATGGTGGTCTGTCCTCCTCCCTCATGGTGGTCTGTCCTCCCTCATGGTGGTCTGTCCTCCTCCCTCATGGTGGTCTGTCCTCCCTCATGGTGGTCTGTCCTCCCTCATGTGGTCTGTCCTCCCTCAAGGTGGTCTGTCCTCCTCCCTCATGGTGGTCTGTCCTCCTCCCTCATGGTGGTCTGTCCTCCTCCCTCATGGTGGTCTGTTCTCCTCCCTCATGGTGGTCTGTCCTCCCTCATGGTGGTCTGTCCTCCCTCATGGTGGTCTGTCCTCCTCCCTCATGGTGGTCTGTCCTCCTCCCTCATGGTGGTCTGTCCTCCCTCATGGTGGTCTGTCCTCCTCCCTCATGGTGGTCTGTCCTCCTCCCTCATGGTGGTCTGTCCTCCCTCATGGTGGTCTGTCCTCCTCCCTCATGGTGGTCTGTCCTCCTCCCTCATGGTGGTCTGTCCTCCCTCATGGTGGTCTGTCCTCCTCCCTCATGGTGGTCTGTCCTCCCTCATGGTGGTCTGTCCTCCTCCCTCATGGTGGTCTGTCCTCCTCCCTCATGGTGGTCTGTCCTCCTCCCTCATGGTGGTCTGTTCTCCTCCCTCATGGTGGTCTGTCCTCCTCCCTCATGGTGGTCTGTCCTCCTCCCTCATGGTGGTCTGTCCTCCCTCATGGTGGTCTGTCCTCCCTCATGGTGGTCTGTCCTCCTCCCTCATGTCGGTCTGTCCTCCCTCATGGTGGTCTGTCCTCCTCCCTCATGGTGGTCTGTCCTCCCTCATGGTTGTCTGTCCTCCTCCCTCATGTCGGTCTGTCCTCCCTCATGGTGGTCTGTCCTCCTCCCTCATGGTGGTCTGTCCTCCTCCCTCATGGTGGTCTGTCCTCCTCCATTATGGTGGTCTGTCCTCCCTCATGGTGGTCTGTCCTCCCTCATGGTGGTCTGTCCTCCCTCATGGTGGTCTGTCCTCCTCCCTCTGTGTTTCAGACCTTTAGCAGCAGCCGGAGTAAATCCCCGGGCCGCCTGTCAGCGAGCTGGCTGTAGGCCGGCGTGCAGCAGACCCAGCAAGGCGTGCAGGAGATGCACGCCTTGCATGCAAGAAGTAAAAGCAAGTTGGATTTGAACACACACTCTAAAAGGATTTGTATTGAATCTGTATCCGTCGTGCTCAAAGTCAAAGGTTTGGATCGAAGTGGCCAACAACACAACTTCTAAGAGTTAACACGGGAACACAGGATGATGTGGACCTGAAGGGATCAGGAAAACTTGTTGTCTGTACATTTCCCCACATTCAACAGCATGCTAAAATGCAAAATCCGTACACGCAATCTAATTTCCCTTAATGTCATCCCCTGAATACAGGTTTTGAAACAGGTTTTGTGAGTGGGTAGCCGACTAACATTCCAACCAATCAGAAAACATGTCTTACCATCCGGAGGCAGTAGGCTTCTTCCACTATCACTATCACAATTATGGAAATGATTGACTATTGTAAAGAGGTTGTCCTTAACGGTCGCCCTTGGTTAAATATCCATGTTAACGAAGCAACCGTCGCCTTGTGTTTGATGTAGTGAAGGTAGCTTTTTTATTGATTTAGGATAGGTGTTTATGAAATAATATGAAGAATGAATAACAATATCATGTTACAACCTGCACATGAGCACTTTCTGTCTGAACAAACACTGTTCTGGTGAAGTGGCTTCTCTCTTTCCCTCCTTCTGGTGCTCAGCATTCTTCACTGAAGGTGAACTATGTTTACTTGTAGAAATACTTGACTCATTAATATTATATTCATAATGTGATAGTGAATAAATAATAAAACACAAACGTCATGTTTTGGTGCTGCGGTGTGAACCTAATTCATTTGTAGTCTCCTTTGAGAAACTGAATTAAATCGTTATTAATCATGTAGTTCACTACATCTGAAGTTGATAGATTTGTTATATTATGAACATTTATTAGATATTACTTATTTTGGTATTACATGTATTGATCATTTTTGGAATCATGGGCCAAACTTTATTGGTGAAAACTATAAACGCCTATGATTCATATTTTGACTACTTTGGAGGTCGGCATATATTACCTCACTGTGCCTTGTATACATTTTTTTTTTTAAAGAAATAAACTTTTTTCAAATCAAATACTTTCCGGCTGATAGTCCTTCGTTGTACGTTACTCCACATACTGTCTGCACTGCAACCTGCAATTACAACGCCAGAGGGTGCTGCTGCAGCGTATACAATATGTTTACTCACAGAGAGCGCAGAAGCGCGTCAAATCTCACATCCAAACGAGTTATTAAGCGGCGATGACTTCCTTTTAGTGACCAACCCTGGAAAGGATTCAAATCTGATTAAAATCTGGAAAAACCTTTTTGATCTATTCGCAGTTAAAAAAAAAAAAAGATCCAAGCAAAATACATTCCACAGTATTGCCCCCAACCAGAGCGTTTCCTCTTTGATTAAGAGCTATTTAAGCATTACATCCGAAAAAAACGGACTCTGTTAATGAGGTTGTATTGTGTTGGTTAATCACCGGAGATAATGGACTTTCGAGTTAAAGCGTTTGCTTATTTTCAGTTGATTGGACGTTCATTACATTCCACAAAAATACGTTTGCGGGTTTCCACTTCAAACACAGGACAAGTGTGTGTGTCTGTGTGCTGCACGGAGGCGTCTTCTGGTTTCGCTGATTGGGACACAACAACAATCAACCATTCAGAACACAGCCGTAAGGAAAACATAAATGTCACCGACGCATCAACTCAGTAAGTTGGCAAAGATAAGCTCATGACGGAAATGTCAGACCCTGCATGGGCTTGTGAAGCCATTTGAGCTCTTAGAATATTAGGCTGACATGAATTATGCTCGATTCGTTCAACTCGACTGGAGCGCTGCAGGACATCGCGATTCGGCTCACCGGGGGAGGAACACCGGGTCCACTCCTGACAACTCCATTCGGAACCAAACGCGTAACTGTTTCCGGTTCTGCTGTTCCATATGAGCTACGGGAACATTCACTCTGGTTGTTTATTTTGACGACCGAACATTCCGCTTGGCGCCATAAAGTTTTTTTCTCTCTCTCCAAGTGTACACACACACACACACACACACACACACACACACACACACACACACACACACACACACACACACACACACACACACACACAAGTCTAGCTCTCTAACTCGCTCTTTATGCATTTGCTGAATATTCTTTATGGATATAGTTTTACACAGTTGGTTGAAGATTAAGATAGTTAATCAAATTCAATTTAGCCTCTAGCTTTTGAGTCCACTTTTAGCAGCAAGCTACGATCATCAACCAAATGAGCTTCTCAAGATTGCTGCCATGTATTTGCTCCCTGGAGGAGGCATATCTCCTCTGGGCTGCTTCCTAAGATCTCCTTGTCCTTCAGACTGCTGAGGGTGAGCCACGCTGTAGCTTTGATTAAGGGCGGCACACATTCAACAGACACGATTCGTCATGACTTGATGCTTGGCTTCACAGCCTGTCTCATCTTGTATTCTTTGGTAACCAAGGGAGAGAGAGACATAGAGGTTGAATTGATGAACTGATAGCAGAATGACAGTCGACAGAGGAGCCTCTATTGGGTTTCAAGGAGAGGTTCTTGTTATCAGTGGACACACCACAGTATGAGAACATGCTCAGTTCCTCAGCGGTTGATTGTGTCCCAGAACATCTTCAGAACGTCTTGGACCACCGCTATTTTTTTCTCTCCAGTCTCCACATCTTCCTCGGAGCACTGGGATCTGGCTGGCCTTCATCCTCCTCCTCCTCCTCCTCCTCCTCTTCCTCCTCCTGATCCTGATCCTCCCCTCCCTCCCCAGTGCAGAGGGAGGAGGGGGAGGCTGGGAGATGTGAGTGTTGGGCAGTAAATCACCGGTCATGAGGACACAGTTATGGGTCAACAGAGAACAGCGCACATAAATTAACGATGATGAACAAGAACGACTGAAACCAGGGACAGAGGACTGAGTGTTTTGTGTGGAACCATGTTTTGTGTGGAACCCCGTGCAGAGGAGAACCACCACTGTTCATGGTGCAGCATCGCCATTTGGTTCCCTGCCCAAAGGTTCCGGGTTCGAACCCCAATGTCTACAGTCTGCCTGTATGGCATTCTTGAGCCAGATGCACCCTAACCCCTACCAGCACTTTCCTGATAATGCATGATATAATGCATGATAATGTAATGTATCTGATAAAATGCATGATAATGTAATGTCTCTGATATAATGCATGATAATGTAATGTCTCTGATATAATGCATGATAATGTAATGTATCTGATATAATGCATGATAATGTAATGTCTCTGATATAATGCATGATAATGTAATGTCTGATATAATGCATGATAATGTAATGTCTCTGATATAATGCATGATAATGTAATGTCTCTGATATAATGCATGATAATGTAATGTCTCTGATATAATGCATGATAATGTAATGTCTCTGATATAATGCATGATAATGCCATGTCTCTGATATAATGCATGATAATGTCATGTCTCTGATATAATGCATGATAATGTCATGTATCTGAAAGCGATCCCTGTAGGTCACTGTGAGTTGCGGTGCTGGTTGTGATGGAGTGGGTCTGGTAGGAACCGGTCCAGGTGAACTTGTAATCTCTGGACGTGACTGTGAAGCTCCCAGGGGCCAGGAAACACAGCTGGACGGAGGAAGGATGTGAGGACAGATCTTGGAATAAAGCAGAGAGAGTAAATCTGTCAGAAGAGCGGGAGGGAAATGACATCACGTTCATGGTGGTTTCTTAATCCGCTGGAACATCCACCTTCGTGTTCTGTTTCTGCTCTACGAGCCGCGGGCCCTGAGGAACCAGCCCCCCCTGGCCTCTGGTGGGTCTGGGTGAGGAAGGGTCCGAAGTCCTGTGAACAGATTATCTCAGCTCCACTGATGAAGACCCCCCTCTCTCTCTCTCTCTCTCTCTCTCTCTCTTTCTCTCTCCCTGTCTGTCTGTCTGTCTGTCTGTCTCTCTCTCTCTCTCTCTCTCTCTCTCTCTCTCCCCCCCCATCTTTCTCTTTCCAGGTTCTCATCCATGTTCCCTGATGATGATGATGATGATGATGATGATGATGAAGACCATCCTGCTGCTGGTGTCCAAGAGATTTGTTGATGTAGTGTCCCACCGGTTCCCACAAAGCTCCTTCATCTGGATGAGTTTCAAAGTTATGGGTTTGCGTGTGAATTCCACACAAAAAATGTGTTCAGGTCATTCACAAAGGCTGATAATTGCATCCACATTTTGGCATTCTTGATAAAGCATTCATCCCATCAAGCTTCAAGCATCAATCTTCAAGCATCAGACTTCAAGCTTCAAGCATCAGACATCAAGCTTCAAGCATCAAGCTTCAAGCATCAGACATCAAGCTTCAAGCATCAGACATCAAGCTTCAAGCATCAGACATCAAGCTTCAAGCATCAGACATCAAGCATCAAGCATC
>JAXIVH010000176.1:149902-157402 GCA_036785325.1 Urophycis tenuis | reverse complement strand
CACGATCAGATCAGGCATACAGGATACAGGATACAGTTCATATAGAGGCGCTCCTCTGGGAGCTCGTGTTGTTAGACTGGCCACAAGAGGCTAAGAGTACATTACAACCTTATTTATTAAAGGTCAGCACTCACACACACACACACACACACACACACACACACACACACACACACACACACACTGACATACACACACACACACACACACACACACACACACACACACACACACACACACACACACACACACTGACATACACACACACACACACACACACACACACACACACACACACACACACACACACACACACACACACTGACATACACACACACACACACACACACACACACACACACACACACTGACATACACACACACACACACACACACACACACACACACACACACACACACACACACACACACTGACACACACACACACACACACACACACACACACACACAAACACACACACTGACATACACACACACACACACACACACACACACACACACACACACACACACACACTGACACACACACACACACACACACACACACACACACACACACACACACACACACACACACACACACACTCACACACACACTCATTTCAGAACTACTGTTCTAAAGTGGCTTCAGAACAATGAAAAATTCAAGACTTCACAGACTTCCGGACAGAAGGTTGCTCATACAACAGTGTTCGGTGAGTTTCAGATAAGACTTATATTTGCATGAGGGGCCTGCACTGGAGGGAATTGAGGCTCAGAGGTCGAAATGCAAAGATAAGATATTCCTTTATTAATCCCCCTTAGGAGAAATTCACATTGATGTTGAATTCACGTGTGCAATAAAAACCATAGTATATATACAATAAATAGAATAGAATAGAATAGAATAGAATAGTCTTTATTGTCATTATACGGTGTACAATGAAATTTGAAGGGTTTAGATTTAGATTGACCTAAATTGAGATAACATTATATGAAAGCTATTAGAATAAGATAAAATAAAACATACTATATACATACATAGTAACCTTCCTATTGAAGGTGAACTGTGCAATTGGTAGATGAATCTGTCTGAAGTGTAAATATAAATATAAATGTGCAGGATTTCACAGGTAATGTAAGAAGACATAAATAACAACAGTTTAGGCAACAGACAGTCCTGAGGTGAAGGGTGTGGTGTTCAGTCCATTACCAGTCCTGAGGTGTGGGGTGTGGTGTTCAGTCCATTACCAGGAGGTGTTTAGTCCATTACCAGGAGGTGTTGGGGCTTTGTTGGGGGCGGGGGGTTGAGGTGTTGTAGAGTCTGATAGCTGATGATGATCAAGTGGATCGAACCGCCGACCCCACGGTGAGCGGACAACCCACTCTGTCCAGCCGCTCTGCCCACTGAGCTACTGCTGCCCCCAGCAGTATGTGTTGGACAGCGATCACAGGCTGTCAGGGAGTAAGTGCAGCGGGACAATGGAAGGAGGTCATTAAGGGGTAAGACTTCTCCACATGCTGCGTCAATGACATTCAAAAGAGTCACAACCATCACTGGCATCTTAATGATAGTAATTAACTATAATCATAATGGTACTTATATATATACTGTATATATATATTACTTATGACTTATATTACATATATTACTTATATATACTGTATATATATATTACTTATGACTTATATTACATATATTACTTATATATACTGTATATATATATATTACTTATGACTTATATTACATATATTACTTATATATACTGTATATATATATATTACTTATGACTTATATTACATATATTACTTATATATACTGTCCGCCGCGGGCAGCAGAGTGAAGCCTACCCAGGGAGGCGTGGCCTCGTGTCACCGCACTGACGCTGAGAGGAGAAAAAAAGCATCTGGGTGGAGGTCATGAACCTCCACTGGGTGGAGGTCATGAACCTCCGTGTGTATTGTAGTAACAGTACGACAAACCACCGGCCAAGCATTGTTCCTCCACAGACAGCAATCTGCAGCTCGGCTCTCAGGAGAAGCTAGGCGATGCCAGAGCAATCAAACGGCGTACTCTGTGATCACTGGTCATCCATTATGCAGCGGCCTGGCAGGACGTGCTGCGTCATCGCTATTGTGTCTGAAGAGCCTCGAGTGGCCCACGAGACTGGGGGTCCATTCACAAAAACATGGACATGAAGTCATTGAGCTTTCTGATGGCAGGCTGGCTGGAGAGAGGGGGAGGGTGAGGAGGAGGAGGAGGAGGAGGAGGAGGAGAGAGAGGGAGAGGGGGTGAGGGTGAGGAGGAGGAGGAGGAGGAGGAGAGAGGGAGAGAGTGTGAGGAGGAGGAGGAGGAGGAGAGAGAGGGAGAGGGTGAGGAGGAGGAGGAGGAGGAGGAGGAGAGAGAGGGAGAGGGTGAGGAGAAGGAGGAGGAGGAGGAGAGAGAGGGAGAGGGTGAGGAGGAGGAGGGAGAGGGCGAGGGTGAGGAGGAGGAGGAGGAAGAGGAGGAGAGAGAGGGTGAGGGTGAGGAGGAGGAGGAGAGAGAGGGTGAGGGTGAGGAGGAGGAGGAGGAGGAGGAGAGAGAGGGCAAGGGTGAGGAGGAGGAGGAGGAGAGAGAGGGCGAGGGTGAGGAGGAGGAGGAGGAGGAGGAGGAGAGATGGAGAGAGGGGGCGAGGGTGAGGAGGAGGAGGAGGAGGAGGAGGAGAGAGAGGGCGAGGGTGAGGAGGAGGAGGAGGAGGAGGAGAGATGGAGAGAGGGTGATGAGGAGGAGGAGGAGGGGAGGGGAAGGAGGAGAAGAGACGTTGGAGAGGAATTAGATGGCGGCCTAGAACTACTAGTGTCCGTGTGTGTGTGTATGTGTGTGTGTGTGTGTGTGTGTGTGTGTGTGTGTGTGTGTGTGTGTGTGTGTGTGTGTGTGTGTGTGTGTGTGTGTGTGTGTGTGTTTGTCAGCATGTGAGGGTGATATAGAGTATGTACTCAGAGAAGTATTTAAAGTATGGATTGTGTACAGTATTGTATTGTTTTCATTGTGTGTGTGTGTGTGTGTGAGTGTGTGTGTCTCCAGTGTGAATTATTAACAGTGTTGTTGTGCGAGGCCAGCTGTACAGGAAGACAAGCCTCCTCAGGTTATCACCTCTCTCACCGGACACACACACACACACACACACACACACACACACACACACACACACACACACACACACACACACACACACACACACAGACACACACACACACACACACACACACACACACACACACACACACACACACATCATCTCCCCAATCCACTCCAGACACGCATGTCTGTTGGTGTGTATTTGCGTTTGAGTGTGTGTGGTCCTAGTTACGGGAGGGAAGCGTTGTCATGGAGACCATGGAAAGAGCACCGCGGGGTGCAGAGGACAGTCTGAGTGCCGTGCTGCCCGTTAAACTGTCAAACTGAAAAACGTCGTTTTGACCAAACATCTCTGGAAGACTCAGTCACTGAAGCTCCGCACCACAACACACAGCTCCTCCTCCTCCACCTCCTCCTCCTCCTCCTCCTCCTCCTCCTCCACCTCCTCCTCCTCCTCCTGGAGCCTCCAGGTACTTTCACTCTCTTCTACTAAGGAGAAGGAGGAGACATCTGTTAACAACACATGGACATTAAGTCCTCTACTCATCAAACTCTTACACATGAACTCATATGCAGACCACAGGTTCAAGTTCCAACCAGGAGTGTGGGGTAGCCGACAATGAAAGTCTGAGTAATAACATTTGTAAATATGTGTGTGTACGTGTGTGCGTGCGTGCGTGCGTGCGTGCTTGTGTGTGTGTGTGTGTGTGCGTGCGTGCGTGCGTGCGTGCGTGCGTGCGTGCGTGCGTGCGTGCGTGTGTGTGTGTGTGTGTGTGTGTGGGGGGGGGGGTATGTGTATGGCCAACACAGACAGACAAACAGACAGACAGAGAGGGAGACAAACAGATTGACAGACAGACAGAGTCAGGCAAGGGCGTAAGTTTGGTCTCAGCTTTGGTAGGGACACTTAACAGACCAACCCCCCCCCCCCCCCCCCACCGCCCCAAAAAAATAAAAAATAAAAATTAAACTATATGAAGACTGAAACAAAAAAAGCGTATGCCTCTATTTAATTTAATACAATACATTTGTATTGTATTGAAATGATCCATCAACAGAACAAAATCTTAAAATAACTCCTCCCACAATACATTTAATAAATTTTCTCTCATCCATGTTCTAAAATTAAGTGTACTGTCAAATTCACATCACAATGAAATGTTTACGGTCCCTAAAACATGTTATCCAATCAGAATAGTCCGTTTCTATCAAGGCCCAGTTAGCTGGCTCATTAATTGGTTAGGACTTCACACCTGCAGAAGGCCAAGCTATGTGTTTTGGTTTGGAGAGTGAGTGGCAGATTGACCAATCACAGTTTGATTTCAAGTGGGCGGGACAAAAAAAAAAAGCTCGTAGGCCTTCACGAAGTCCTAGTTGAGTCTCAACCGTTCTCACCACTCTGCCGCCTCTGTGAATTACGTTGTGGCTAGTTTGATCGGATCGCGGAAGCCGTCCTTTCACAGAAAAACTTCAAATAATAAAAAAACGGAAGACTAAGACCAACTCCAGAACTGGAATTAAAAGAAAAGGTTAAGAAAGTGGAAAGCATTTCAAGACCGAAAATTATCAGCGATATCCATGGATGGCGGGCTGTAATAAAACAAACAGGCTGTACTGGTGGAGTTGTTTGCTTTTTACAACTGAAAAGTCATCCACCTGGGTCAGCGGCGGATTTGCCAGCCTTACAAATCTGACAAAGTCAGCCCACCGACATGAAGGTTCTGCGGCAGACCTGCAAGCGACGGTCAGATGGCCTTTCAGCCAATCAAATGACATCATCTCTGGTGCACTGAAAAATGCGCTGATGTGGGCACGCCGCACGCACGGCAAATATATATGCCTAATAGCCTGGCTACTACGAATAGGTTTGCAATTTTTTTTATATTGAATGCATTATGTAAAATATTTTTCCGTTGTATTAAATAATAAATCTACATATTGGTAGGGACAATCCTTTCTTTCCCAAAGTTGGTCGGGACATATCCCTCAGTCCCTATGCTAAATTACGCCCTTGGAGTCAGGTATGCCAGTAATTCTTTGCCCAGTCTTTAACTGGCGTCCTGTACGGGCTTGCCCCACAGCACTACAAATTCCCCCAGTCAGAGGCGCTCAGCGGTCAGAGGCACCCCGCGGTCAGAGGCACCCCACGGTCAGAGGCACCCCGCGGTCAGAGGCACCCCGCGGTCAGAGGCACCCCGCGGTCAGAGGCACCCCACGGTCAGAGGCACCCCGCGGTCAGAGGCACCCCGCGGTCAGAGGCACCCCACGGTCAGAGGCACCCCGCGGTCAGAGGCACCCCACGGTCAGAGGCACCCCGAGGTCAGAGGCACCCCGCGGTCAGAGACACCCCGCGGTCAGAGACACCCCGCGGTCAGAGGCACCCCGCGGTCAGAGGCACCCCGCAGTCAGAGGCACCCCACGGTCAGAGGCACCCTACGGTCAGAGGCATAACTAAATACTATTGATGAATGCACTTTTCTGTTCCTGCAGCCATCCTACACTAACATCTGGCTGGTTGTGGAGAACAACCAGACAACAGCGTCGGACCTCATTGGTTCCACAAAATGTGGTTCTAGAACCCAAATCCAAGGTCCTCGGCCTCGCTTCCCCCCGCTGGAGACCCCGTCACCGTGACTCGCCCGGCGCTGGGAGCGAGCGGACTGTCAGGACTGTCAGGACTCGTTCAGCGAGGGAGGCCTGCGTTAACCTTCACTGCTGAGTCCTCCATGAGGACAGAAACACCTCAGCACCTCCAGCACCTCCAGCACCCCCTGAACCGGGCTCTCCTGACCGACACCTGGACCCATGAGGCCAACGGATCAGTGGGATCAGCACCACATGAGTGACAGCTGCTGCCGCCTGGACTCCACAGCTCCACAGCCTCCCTGTTGTTCTAACAGTGCGGTGACATCGGGGACGATGGGCTCGCGGTTCGAGACTCAGGGATGGGTTCCGGCAGCCTTGGGACGAGGCGGATGTCCTGGACGTCCAGGGATAGTGTTCTCCAGGAAGGACTCCAGGATGTGGGTCAGGAAGCTCCGCAGGACGTTCTGAAGGACGAGGCCCGATAGACTTGTTTACGACGGAGCCCAGACGCTTCCCCTCGCATGCAGAAGGGATGTCTTGGAAGACTGTTGACTTCAGCCGGTGACGTATCCCATCATGCACCTCGGTGGACCCACAGACCACGGCAAACGGTTCGCATGAGTGATCCGGGTCTTTGATGGCACCGGTCCCGGGCCCCCGGGTTGGAGCCCGCGTGGAGAGACCGGGTCGGCTGTGTGGTGCACGTCTGTCCCGGGGGGGAGGGGGGGGGCGGGGGGGGGGGGGGGGGGCTGCCTGGCCATGCATGGCGGCCTGGGGTATCTTTGTGACCGTGTTGGGGGGGCAGCACCATATGTGAGGGGGTTAGGGTGTGTGTGTGTGTGTGTGTGTGTGTGAGGAGGAGTACTGGGCTCCTAACAGCTTGTTGATGGCACCCTGGTCACTGGCCTTAATGCTGGGAAAACATACGGCCAGACACATGTACGGCTCCACCCACCACTTCACCCGCGTTACCTCCAGATGGATGGAGAGATGGATGGATGGATGGAGAGATGGATGGATGGATGGAGAGATGGATGGATGGATGGAGAGATGGATGGATGCTGACTTCAGACTCAGACTCCATGATTTCAGACTTCATAGACATGGCTGTCAACAATGACTAAGATTAAGATAATCAAGATAGCTATAAAACAACTATAAAGTTCTAAATATGTGGAGAAAAATCAGTGACAAGAGACAACAACAAGTGGCCAATTCATCCCAACGGAGAGGAGGACACCCAATGAATCCACCAATATGAACAATCACCATAAATGTCCCTAATTGATTCCTAAAGTTATGAATGGATGAACGGTGCTGCGGGGTGCGGGTCATGGTGAACTGTTGCTCTTTCACTCCCAGTGAAACCGGAGAGGCGGTGGAAAGGCGACACCTTGTGCCCCGTGAGTTCCCACAAAGGGTTTCAATATTTAATGACGGACAGCCGATCGGCCCGCGCCTAACGGAATGTTCCAGCGCAGCCCAACGCTTTGGAAAAAGACTAAACCCTCCCAACGACAGCGTGACACGATGGAGGCCACGGGCCGCCGTGCGACCCAAAGGTCACAGAGGTCATGGTGGCCTGTGTCCGTGACCCCCCCCGGTTGAGGGTCCCGGGCCTGTAACGTGGGACTGAGCCGCTGCTCTGTGGAGGTGGAATGTGTCTCGGGACCGACGGGGAACAGGCAGGAGTTGGAGCCTGTTGTGAAAGTTGAAGAAATGCTTTCTTCCCATTCATGGCGTTACTCATCAGGACACGCTTGTCCCCCCCCCCCATTACCTCTCCTCCAGCCCCA
>JAXIVH010000176.1:122402-144902 GCA_036785325.1 Urophycis tenuis | reverse complement strand
GTCAGGTTTAGGTGTTTTAAGGGTGGTCAGGTTTAGGTATCATTGTAAGCGTAGTTTAGGTGAAATCTAAATGGTTATGGAGGAAAAGGTTGTGACGGGTACTGAATTAAAGACTGGATTCATTTAAGTACATGTATGGGGCTGGGGTGGGTAGTTTAGTGGCCCGGGTGTTCAGAAGGTTCTGGTCAGAAGGTTCTGGGTTCCATTCCCCAGTGCCCACCTATAGGCAACTTTGAGTGAGACGGGCAACACCCAGAACCTGCTCCTAAAGGGAAAAGGTTAAGGTTAAGGTTAAGGGTTCAGAGTGATTTACTCATCGGATCTGGGAGAAAAGCACTGCGTTAAAAAACAGAAAGAGATCCTGTTCCCATGAGCCACACAGCTGACCTCGGCCTGGAGAACGTTCTGCAGGCTCTATCTGGAAGAGATCTTTTGGACCGTGGCCAGCAGGGCACCACTTGTTTGATGGAGACCCAGATGGTGGACAATATGTTTACGGGCCATAATGAGCCATATGTCACACAGATTAAAGGCACGGGGGAGTTTTGGTTGTTGTGACCGACACCACCGGTTCCACATTGAGGGACAAAATGGCGCCGTTTCAGACAATGTCTTTGAGTGAACCAGGATTTTTTAAAAAGAATGAAGAATCTCACCTCACACAATACATTTTCAATTCAATGTCAATTTCATATACACCATTTTATTTACATTAACGTTTGAAACAGCAGTACATGGTAAGATTTACACATTAATACTATAGCTTCCAGTTTAATAAATACGCAGCGCAAAAAAAAAAGAAAAAGGGTCCCCATGACAACGTCTGAGAGGAACAGGCTGAGCGTCTGACGTGTAAGATGAGACGGCCGGGTGGAGACGGACCCCCGGGGTGCAGACAGACCCCGCGTGATGGAGGGCCGTCTGTCAGGGGGGACCGCGCCCGTCACTCGTCTGGACGCTGAGCCGTCTGCACGGCGTGCGCCGCTCCTCCCCAAGCCAGGGCCTGTTGTCCTGTCACTTTCTTTGGGTGGTTGTTATGATACCTCCTGTGAGAAACCTCTAACGAGAGCCCCACGTCTTCTCACTTGAAGTTACCACGGAGACGGAAAAATGAAACCGCGGCCGTTGTGTGCGAGTTTCTTCTTTGTGGGCGTGCGTTTTGCGTTCTGAGTTCTGCGTTCTGCGTGCAAGCGATACGCAAAACAAGACAACAGGGGGGGTTTGCGTGCGCATGTACCGTATGTTTCTGTGGAGACAACAACAACATCTCCACAGAGTGTACAACATTACTTTAGAACATGAGCTTGTACATATTTACACACCAGGACATCAAGCCGATACCATTTGGGCCCGTTAACAGTGGCACAACATTTTGTCTTATTGTCTGCGGGTGAGCAAACACAAGCGCGCACGCACACACACACACACACACAGACACACACAGACACACACACACACACACACACACACACACACACACACACACAGACACACACACACACACACACACACAGACACACAGACACACACACACACACACATACACACACACACTCACAGTCCTGGTGCTCTTGATAACAGTGCAGCAGTCTGCCTGGCCATGTGGGGGGGGGGGGTCCTGTCCAGTAATGACTCTCCAGGTGTTGCTACGTCCCGTGCCTGGAACCGGACACAGCTGGATGGGAAGAATAGCAGAGCTGCTTGGGCTGGAAGGTGGGCGGTGGCGGTGGGTGCGGGGGGCAGCTATTGGCCGGGGTCCGGGAGATGACCTACATGCTTGTGAGACACGAGCACAGGAAGTCCTCTCCTGCTCCCCTTGTTGTTCAGCCACCAGCCACACAATCAGCCTCCAGAAGCACTTGGAGCCTCGTCAGCTGGCTGTGACTCCGCAGGAAGGCAACGCAACCCGGGTCCGGGACCATGAGGACGCAGACGGACTCTCCTCCCCCCCCGGTGTCTGATTGGTCATCGATGACACGACCTGCCGCCCATTTGACAAATCAACTCCCCCCGTGTCCCGCGGGGTGGGGCGGCTCCAGCGGGGGTCGGGGGTCAGGGGTCAGGGGTCGGGGGTCAGGGTTCTGCGGTGGCAGGGGGAACGTCTGTGTCTCACTGACCCTGAACACAGACACAGCGCGGCGTCCGGCCGCTCACAGACACGGCGCCGCGGGCGGCCCGGCCCGGAGCGCCCGCGGCGGGAACACAGACCATGTGACCCGCGTCACATGGTAGCCGCTTCCTTTTCTCCTGTTCTTTTCTTTCATAAGAATGCGAATTAAATCTGCTGTCACCAAGTTCACGAGTCATTGCAACCACCACTTAATTTCTAAAAGATATATATATATATATATATATATGTGTATATATATATATATTTATATTTATATTTATGTACATGTTTACAGCGAGAAAACCAAGCGCAAAGTACCGCAACCAATGAGCAAACGTGACGCGAGTGAGATCCCTTGGTGACTGTCTGTACAGTGTGTTCATGGCGAGGGGGTGGATGAGAGAAGGATGGTGTATGAAACATGATCTGGCTTCCCTGTTTTTTCTACGATGCGGTTAACTTAAGTTTTCCTATTAGCACTCGCGCCACAGGCAAGCTAAAACTCATTTTTAACAGGGAACGCAATTTCAATTGTCCCTGACCCACCCAGGACTCCTTCCTTCTTATAACCTCTGACCTGAACAGGTGAAAATAATACTGACAGGGAAACAGTTTGAACGACTAAATAAAAGCTGTTTCCCAGAGTGTGTGTGTGTGTGTGTTAGCGTTTGCATGTGTTTGTGTGCTTGTATGTGCGCTAGTGTGTTTGTGTGTCTGCGTGTCTGTGAAATAACATCACCATAAGTGCCTCCAGTGCCTATCACCACCGATCCTCCAACCGATAAAAAATAAAAAACTTTGCTACACAAATTCCGTTGAAAGCAACACAAAGAAAAAACAATAAAACCCAAGTGAAGAGAAAGTTCCAATAATACATTGTGTTCTGACGAAAAACCAAAAGCTTCACGAAATGTGGTCGGAAAAAGAAAATGTAACGGATGAAACGGTTTCGTGTACTTAAAAATAAAATAAAAAAGATGATCTCACACTCATAATCCAGTCGCTCGTCTTCTAAATCCAAGATCCACTGAGCCAACAGGCAGCAGAGATCTCCTCTCTTGTATGCGCACTCATATTTCTCATTAGTTGCTCGCATATTTTAGTTTTTTTGTCAATTCTGTCTGTAACAACCAGACATGTAACCAGTACGAGGTTTGGGGGTTGGTTTCATACAGGCACTTCATGGGGCTGCCTATACTGGGGTCCTCACACCCGCTGCGCCCTCAGGGTCATCCCCTCCAGGAACACCTCATCCTGGACCAGCAGCGGCTGGCTGTGGGCGCCGGGAACGCCAGGGTAGTGGAATGATGCATTCTGGGTCGTGGGGTCCTCCCTGGTCCGGGCTGAACCGCTGGTCCTTGAGTTGAAGTTCAGATAGATCTAAAAAAAAAATATATATATATTTTTTTTTGTTTAGTCGCAGGACAGGGAAAACTTATATTTCATTTGAGTTGTTAAAATATTCTATATTCTAATTTTCAATATGAATAATATATATAGTTCTGCGTTTGAGGTGGACCTACGTGCTTGGTTGTGTCTGACAGCTGCTGCTCGATTCTCTCCACCACCTTCCTGAAGGGAGGCCTCTGGCAGGGGTCTGCATCCCAGCAGGACCTCATGATCTGGTACCTGGAAGACCAACGCAGAAGATCCACTCATTACAGTCTGATGATGGCCTTTACACACATTATCATGTGGTACCATGAGACGATCATCTGACTCTGGGAATAAAACAGCGATTGATCAAATTGATCACAAATGTGTAATCTACAATCTTTCGTAATGTATTTGTTATTGTGTTGTTTCTGTGGGGGAGGGGCTAACCAACTAACCATGCTTCTGTCCCCCCCCCCCCTGCCCGCCCCCCCCCCCTGCACATTTCACATCTCCTCTCATCAAATTCTTTGATTGTGAAAAACAATAAGCTCAGTGTGGTGGCAGTCAGGGTCCCATGTCCCATAACCTGAAAGTGTGCGATCATAACAACGGCACGCCAGCCGTCAGACTGTAAACAGACAGGGTGCGACACGGCCCTGAATGACACAGGGTTCGAGATGGTCAGGTATGTGAATGAGCCAGGGTCCTCAGATCAACACAAATAACAACCCGGGCGCACTATAGTTACACTCAGGAGAGTTGTCTCACTCACCTGTCCCCAGGTTCGGTGACATGTCCTGTCATGATAATCAACATTCCTGGATGATAGCAACCACAAACCCCCCCTTCCCCCCCCTCCCCCCCCCCCCACTGTAATGGATTGGGCGGGAAGACAAACTGACGACTTACATTTGGCTGGGGGCGAACTCTGGGGCGTCCATTCTGTAGCCCTCCTTAATCAGCTTGTAGAACCTGGAGTCCACTGGCATGCCTGGGTAGGGACTGTTTCCTGTGGGACAGAGAACAGGGTCAGTCAGACAGACAGACAGACAGACAGACAGACAGACACACACACACAAACTCTCTCTCTCTCTCCCTTTTCTGTCTCTCTCTCAAATTCCAAAATGCATTATTGGCATAAAATGGAGGTGGTTTCATCAGACTATAATCACAGGAGTCTCTCTGTGTCTGGCTGTCTGTTCATCTCATCCACTAGACACTTGGCGGGTACATTGCTGAGGACCCGAGGACATGCAGTATCGAGTGTGAGATCTCGAGTTCAACAGGAAATCTTTATTAGTTGTACGTTCTCACTGCCAGCAGCACACAACGTGTACTTAGAGGCTGTACTGAGAGAGGCTGTACTGAGAGAGGCTGTACTGAGAGGCTGTACTGAGAGGCTGTACTGAGAGGCTGTACTGAGAGGCTGTACTGAGAGAGGCTGTACTGAGAGGCTGTACTGAGAGGCTGTACTGAGAGAGGCTGTACTGAGAGGCTGTACCGAGAGGCTGTACCGAGAGGCTGTACTGAGAGAGGCTGTACTGAGAGGCTGTACTGAGAGAGGCTGTACTGAGAGGCTGTACTGAGAGGCTGTACTGAGAGGTTGTACTGAGAGGCTGTACTGAGAGGCTGTACTGAGAGAGGCTGTACTGAGAGGCTGTACTGAGAGGCTGTACTGAGAGAGGCTGTACTGAGAGAGGCTGTACTGAGAGGCTGTACTGAGAGGCTGTACTGAGAGAGGCTGTACTGAGAGAGGCTGTACTGAGAGAGGCTGTACTGAGAGGCTGTACTGAGAGGCTGTACTGAGAGGCTGTACTGAGAGGCTGTACTGAGAGAGGCTGTACTGAGAGGCTGTACTGAGAGGCTGTACTGAGAGAGGCTGTACTGAGAGGCTGTACTGAGAGGCTGTACTGAGAGGCTGTACTGAGAGAGGCTGTACTGAGAGAGGCTGTACTGAGAGAGGCTGTACTGAGAGGTTGTACTGAGAGGCTGTACTGAGAGAGGCTGTACTGAGAGAGGCTGTACTGAGAGGCTGTACTGAGAGGCTGTACTGAGAGGCTGTACTGAGAGAGGCTGTACTGAGAGAGGCTGTACTGAGAGAGGCTGTACTGAGAGGCTGTACTGAGAGGCTGTACTGAGAGAGGCTGTACTGAGAGAGGCTGTACTGAGAGAGGCTGTACTGAGAGGCTGTACTGAGAGGCTGTACTGAGAGGCTGTACTGAGAGAGGCTGTACTGAGAGAGGTTGTACTGAGAGGCTGTACTGAGAGGCTGTACTGAGAGGCTGTACTGAGAGGCTGTACTGAGAGAGGCTGTACTGAGAGGCTGTACTGAGAGAGGCTGTACTGAGAGGCTGTACTGAGAGAGGCTGTACTGAGAGAGGCTGTACTGAGAGGCTGTACTGAGAGGCTGTACTGAGAGGCTGTACTGAGAGAGGCTGTACTGAGAGAGGCTGTACTGAGAGAGGCTGTACTGAGAGGCTGTACTGAGAGGCTGTACTGAGAGGCTGTACTGAGAGGCTGTACTGAGAGAGGCTGTACTGAGAGAGGTTGTACTGAGAGGCTGTACTGAGAGGCTGTACTGAGAGGCTGTACTGAGAGGCTGTACTGAGAGGCTGTACTGAGAGGCTGTACTGAGAGAGGCTGTACTGAGAGGCTGTACTGAGAGAGGCTGTACTGAGAGAGGTTGTACTGAGAGGCTGTACTGAGAGAGGCTGTACTGAGAGGCTGTACTGAGAGAGGCTGTACTGAGAGGCTGTACTGAGAGAGGCTGTACTGAGAGAGGCTGTACTGAGAGGCTGTACTGAGAGGCTGTACTGAGAGGCTGTACTGAGAGAGGCTGTACTGAGAGAGGCTGTACTGAGAGGCTGTACTGAGAGGCTGTACTGAGAGGCTGTACTGAGAGGCTGTACTGAGAGAGGCTGTACTGAGAGAGGTTGTACTGAGAGGCTGTACTGAGAGGCTGTACTGAGAGGCTGTACTGAGAGGCTGTACTGAGAGGCTGTACTGAGAGAGGCTGTACTGAGAGGCTGTACTGAGAGGCCACCTCCATCAACACTCGTACTGCCAAGCGGCATGCTGGGTAAGGGTCGCGCTCCAGACAAAGAAAAAGAGAATGGAGATTTTAAATTGTTTGGCACTTGGTTTCGCTAACTCAAACAATCGCTATTGTCCTTGGAAATGGCCTCCTCCAGTAAATAGCTAAATAGCTTGGTCTCAAATAGCCAGCCGTTAGCAATGACAGCAGCCAGTTCATTATCTCATGTTGGACACCAATACCTACAATGGAAGGAAACTTTGTGTGTGTGTGTGTGTGTCTATTGGATGTGTGGTTCCCTACAAAGCTGCGAGCAACATCACCTGAGGCCAAGCCATCGTGTTCCCAACAAGTATGTTTCACACGGGCACGGCACTCCTAACATCTGCACACTGAGTAGAAAAACCAAGGCTGACTTAATGTGAGGTGTGTGTGTGTCTGTGTGTGTGGGTGTGTGTGTGTGTGTGTGTGTGTGTGTGTGTGTGTGTGTGTGTGTGTGTGTGTGTGTGTCTGTGTGTGTGTGTGTGTGTGTCTGTGTCTGTGTCTGTGTGTGTGTCTGTGTGTGTGTGTGTGTGTGTGTGTGTGTGTGTGTGTGTCTGTGTCTGTGTCTGTGTGTGTGTGTGTGTGTGTGTGTGTGTGTGTGTGTGTGTGTGTCTGTGTGTGTGTGTGTGTCTGTGTCTGTGTGTGTGTGTGTGTGTGTGTGTGTGTGTGTGTGTGTGTGTCTGTGTGTGTGTGTGTGTGTGTGTGTGTGTGTGTGTGTGTCTGTGTCTGTGTGTGTGTGTGTGTGTGTGTGTTCCAACGCACCGAGTGAGAAGATCTCCCAGAGCAGGATGCCGTAGGACCAGACGTCGCTCTCGAAGGTGTACACACACTCAAAGATGCTCTCCAGGGACATCCACTTCACTGGCAGCCGAGCCTAGCCGCCGCCGCCGCCGCCGCCAGCACCACAACCACAAACACAGCCACCGCGTTCATCAGACAAGCTAACACCGTGGCGTACAACCCAGCGCCTCCCCCTGCAAGAGCTAACACTAGCAACACTAGCTGGGGGCTAACGGCGGCGCTGAAGACAACGAGAGATTGATTTGACTGATCAAAGTGAATCATAACCTCGTGATACCAGATAAGATTGAATGACAGGTGATAAACCCCAATGATTATAATAGATAATAGAACGTAGATGAGGTGATAGATAGCTGTTTGGTAGCATAAGCCACAGTACATGACACATTTCTGATGAGATGAAAGCAGTCGTTTGTTTGCCTGTGAACCGTGGTGTCAAACTCGCTCCAGGCAGCTCCAGGGAACATTTACATTTTAACGAGACTCATATTTAGCCACAATGTTTGCTGGGGCACTTATCCTGGAGGATAACCGTTAGCCGTAGCATTAGCAGTAGCAGTAAGCTTACATTGCCTTTGACCACATAGTTGGAGTCGGTGGTGATGTCCCGGGCCAGACCGAAGTCACAGATCTTGGCAACCCTCCCCTGAGTCAGCAGAATGTTCCTGGCTGCCAGGTCTCGGTGAATACACTGAACACACATGAACAAACACACACAATCAGACATCATTTACATTCACTCAGAGCCAGCCAGCACAAAATGCATTATTCTTTTCATCTCATGTGTTTTAATCTCAAAAACCACTGAAATGTTCTGCTCACGTTTTTGGAGGCGAGGAAGTCCATCCCCTTTGCGACCTGGTGGGAGAAGCTGAGCAGGTCTTCCGTGTCCAGGCTCAGCGTGTCCTCCTGCAGCATCTGGCTGGTCACCTCATCGTCACCGTGGGACCCGCCTGGAGGACAGCAGGACGCCGCGGTAAAGGACAGAAACGTCAGGTCTAGCGGCTCAGGAGTTTGACTCCCGGCACAACATGCTCTGCGTTTTGAACCCCAAAAGTCTGCAGTCAACATGTAAACATCCTTGAACAAGATGGCCCCTGACCCCAACCTGCTCTGTAATGACATGTTTATGAACAGTCTAAACCCTCCCTCCACCTTAATGACATGGTTCTGCACCGTCTAAATCACCCCTCCACCTTAATGACCTGGTTCTGTATGGTCTAACCCTACCTGCTCCTTAATGACCTGGTTCTGTACGGTCTAACCCTACCTGCTCCTTAATGACCTGGTTCTGTACGGTCTAACCCTACCTGCTCCTTAATGACTTGTTTCTAAGACTGCGGGTCCAAGTTGCTCTGGATAAAAGCGTCTGATAACAGGCAGTGGTTGTAAGTGGGAGCCAGCGCTGGGGGGGGGGGGGGGGGGGGGGGGGGTGGCTGTGGGGTTCAGGTGCCTCCGAGACACTCGAACCCATGTCAGGGTGTGACCCGGCAGCCCTCCTCCTCCTCCAGGCAGCCTTCCTCTGGTGAACCCCTAAGTCTGGTGAACCCTGAGCCACGCAGCCCTTCACAGGTGAATGAATGAATGAATGGCGATGTGTTTCTTACAAGACTCCTCGTTAGCCGACGCCTTGACAGGACGCTATTACACACTGCAGTGATCTACACACTGACAAGTGTGTGTGTGTGTGTGTGTGTGTGTGTGTGTGTGTGTGTGTGTGTGTGTGTGCGTGCGTGTGTGTGGAGTGTGCGTATGTGTGTGTGTGTGGAGTGTGTGTGTGTGTGTGTGTGTGTGTGTGTGTGTGTGAAGTGTGCGTACTGTGTGTGTGTGTGGAGTGTGTGTGTGTGTGTGTGTGTGTGTGTGTGTGTGGAGTGTGCGTACTGTATGTGTGTGTGTGTGTGTGGAGTGTGTGTGTGTGTGTCTGTGTGTGTGTGTGTGTGTGTGTGTGGAGTGTGTGTGTGTGTGTGTGTGTGTGTGTGGAGTGTGTGTGTGTGTGTGTGTGTGTGTGTGTGTGTGTGGAGTGTGTGTGTGTGTGTGTGTGTGTGTGTGTGTGTGTGCGTGTGTGTGTGTGTGGAGTGTGTGTGTGTGGTGTGTGTGTGTGTGTGTGTGTGCTAGTGGGGGCTTGCCTTTGCGTAGCGAGCGCCTCCTCTCGGATGAGGAGGTGCAGGGCGAGGGGCCAGCGCCAGAAGGATTCATCACCATGTAGCCGTTCCTGCCGTCGCTGAGGAGAGAGAGTAGAGGGGGAGGGGGGGAGACGGGGGTGGGGGGGTGAGACGGGGAGGGGGGTGAGACAGCAGCCTCAGACCCTCCCACCATCCTTCTGCCTGTTGCTGCTCACTCTCCTGCTGCGGCTGTCGCTCCCTTCCCTCGGTCTCCACCGGTCTCCTTTCCTTCCTCCTCCGTCTATCTCTTCTCCTTATCGTCCTCCATCTCTCCCTTCCTGCCTCCTCTCTGTCTACTCCTTATCGTACTCAATCTCTCCTTTCCTCCCCCCAAATCTCCTCTCTCTTCTCCTCCCTCCTCCCTCTCTCCTACCACACACGATCCTTCCCTCCTCTCTCCAACTTCACCTCCCAGACTCTCCTCCCCTGCCTTTCCTCCCTGTCTGTTTCCCCCAAAACCTCAATCTAAATCTCCCACATGCACCCTGTGCACATGACGTCCTCCATCTCAATCTCAAGCGTTCCTCTGTTCTCTCTCTTTCTCCTGGTTCTCCTTCCTCCATCTCTCCATTCCATCCTCAAGTTCTCTCTTAACTCTCCTCCTCTCCCTTCTGTCTCATACTACAGTATATACATCCCCTCTCTCTCTCTCTCTCTCTCTCTCTCTCTCCTCTCTCTCTCTCTCTCTCTCTCTCTCTCTCTCTCTCTCTCTCTCTCTCTCTCTCTCTCTCTCTCCTCTCTCTCTCTCTCTCTCTCTCTCCCCCCCCTCCCCCCAGTCTAAGGACACCCGGTCTGTCCAACCATTAAGGAACCAGGACGGCGTTCTCAGTGTTTTTTTAACACGTCCTTCCACGTTCTCCTGCTAGCGCAAGCTGTTAGCCGCGCGCAAAAACCTGGACTCCTGTTCCTCCGCCTCACCAGGCGGGTGGAACCCAACACCCGCGGCGGTTCTCTGTGTATCAGCGCGATCTGGCGCAGGGTCCGGCACGGCGGTGGGCCGGGGCGTCACACTGTGTCACTGTCGCATGACAGCAGATCGCTCTCTGTTGTCGGGAGTCGTGTTTTTCCTTCCGCTGATCGAGTCGGACAGGAACGGATCGTGTGGCAGGGTGAGCGGTGTCCTCTGGGCTCGGGTTTGTTGTGGACGGAGTGGTGGGGCTGTGGGGCTCTACGTAGGGGCAGTGGTGGTGCTGTGGGGCTCTACGTAGGGGCAGTGGTGGGGCTGTGGGGCTCTACGTAGGGGCAGTGGTGGGGCTGTGGGGCTCTATGTAGGGGCAGTGGTGGGGCTGTGGGGCTGTGGGGCTCTATGTAGGGGCAGTGTGGTGGGCTGTGGGGCTCTACGTAGGGGCAGTGGTGGTGCTGTGGTGCTCTACGTAGGGGCAGTGGTGGGGCTGTGGGGCTCTACGTAGGGGCAGTGGTGGGGCTGTGGGGCTCTATGTAGGGGCAGTGGTGGGGCTGTGGGGCTGTGGGGCTCTATGTAGGGGGCAGTGGTGGGGCTGTGGGGCTCTACGTAGGGGCAGTGGTGGGCCTGTGGGGCTCTACGTAGGGGCAGTGGTGGGGCTGTGGGGCTCTAGGTAGGGGCAGTGGTGGGCCTGTGGGGCTCTACGTAGGGGCAGTGGTGGGGCTGTGGGGCTCTACGTAGGGGCAGTGGTGGGGCTGTGGGGCTCTACGTAGGGGCAGTGGTGGGCCTGTGGGACTCTACGTAGGGGGCAGTGGTGGGGCTGTGGGGCTCTACGTAGGGGCAGTGGTGGGGCTGTGGGGCTCTACGTAGGGGCAGTGGTGGGGCTGTGGGGCTCTACGTAGGGGCAGTGGTGGGCCTGTGGGGCTCTACATAGGGGGCAGTGGTGGGCCTGTGGGACTCTACGTAGAAGACTCTACGTAGGGGGCAGTGGTGGGGCTGTGGGGCTCTACGTAGGGGCAGCGGTGGGGCTGTGGGGCTCTATGTAGGGGCAGTGGTGGGCCTGTGGGGCTCTACGTAGGGGCAGTGGTGGGGCTGTGGGGCTCTACGTAGGGGCAGTGGTGGGCCTGTGGGGCTCTACGTAGGGGCAGTGGTGGGCCTGTGGGGCTCTACGTAGGGGCAGTGGTGGGGGCTGTGGGGCTCTACGTAGGGGCAGTGGTGGGGCTGTGGGGCTCTACGTAGGGGCAGTGGTGGGGCTGTGGGGCTCTACGTAGGGGCAGTGGTGGGCCTGTGGGGCTCTACGTAAGGGGCAGTGGTGGGCCTGTGGGGCTCTACGTAGGGGCAGTGGTGGGGCTGTGGGGCTCTACGTAGGGGCAGTGGTGGGCCTGTGGGGCTCTACGTAGGGGCAGTGGTGGGGGCTGTGGGGCTCTACGTAGGGGCAGTGGTGGGGCTGTGGGGCTCTACGTAGGGGCAGTGGTGGGCCTGTGGGCTCTACGTAGGGGCAGTGGTGGGGCTGTGGGGCTCTACTTAGGGGCAGTGGTGGGCCTGTGGGGCTCTACGTAGGGGCAGTGGTGGGCCTGTGGGGCTCTACGTAGGGGCAGTGGTGGGGCTGTGGGGCTCTACGTAGGGGCAGTGGTGGGCCTGTGGGGCTCTACGTAGGGGCAGTGGTGGGGCTGTGGGGCTCTACGTAGGGGCAGTGGTGGGGCTGTGGGCCCCGGAGGACGGGGCAGTGGTGGAGAGGGAGGCGTTGAGGTGGAGACGGGAGGATACGTGGGGCAGGACCACAGGAGACACTGGGTGGCCACACGACCACATCGTGCCCCACGTGCTTAACCCCAGGACCATCATCACAGAGAGTCGCTTCATGGTCTCTGAGGCAGAGCAGTGTCAATCGCCGGGCCGACCTGAAGGAAGACGTGGTGTCGCCACGCCGACCGCGACACGTTCACGCAGGTCGTGAACTCCACTGACCTGTTGGGGTCGCCCTGCCGGAGGATGTTCCTGTAGTAGCAGTCGTCCTCCATCTTGGAGCAGAAGAACGAGTCCCTCTTCCGACGCAGGAAGTTCAGCAGGTCCCCGAAGCAGCAGAACTCAGTGATGACCAGAGTCGGACCTGCGGGCCGGGCCACAAGCCTTTAGCACACCGCTTTTATAGGGTCCGAAAGGGTCCGGGTTCGAACCCCAATGTCCACAGTGGACCTGCAGGGGGATCTGTGAGCTAGACGACCCTGCCTGAAGTCGCTTTGGATGAAAGCATCGGGTGACATAAAACGACTAAACCATTGAAAACTTAACTTTTCAAACTTTAAATATCAATAAATGAATCTCACACCCAAACTTAACCAACGGCATCAACTTCTACTTGACCCAACACCTGTAAGTGAACTGACTGACTGGGCTGCAGTCTGCTGACCCCTCACCTCCGACAGTGCAGGCTCCCAAAAGGTTGACGATGTTCATGTGGTTTCCAAGGTAACTGAGAACTTTGAGCTCGGACATCAGTGCCTCTTTCTCTGTGGCGTGGGCACTCGCTGTGGGGGGGGGGGGGGTGAAAGGGTGAAAGACATCGTGTGACGACATGAAGTGTCAGATGACAAACTTTAATTGTGGTGGCGCCTGGTTCGGGTGTAGTCGATCACTAGAGGGTGATTTTATTAAATCATGTTCAACTATTTCTAGTCGGGCAGAAGCATGCAACTTATCCATCAAACGTAAGAAGTCTGCTTTTCAGGCTGCGGGCAAAGATTTGATAAATGATGCATTCCCCTGCCATCACCGTCACACAGAAGACATTAACTCAATAAAGATAAAGTCAAGCAGCTCCATCCCTGCCGTTCACAGTGACGTTTGCTCCTCCCTTGTGTTTCCTCCACCTACGTTTGAGCATTTTCACGGCGACGGTCATGACGGAGTCGGCCTTGGACAGGCCGTACGCCGTGGCCTCCACCACCTTCCCGAAGGCGCCGGAGCCCAGCGTCTTCCCTGCGGGACAAAGACCCACAGAGTCAGTACTGCGCCCTCCCGGTGGATCCCTGTGGCCCGGGGAGGCTGGCTCGCTGCCCGGCCAGGAGCTCCCAGGCAGGGAGGAGTGAGCCGAGCCCCAGGCCCCCCCAGGGCGGTGTGCACTCCAGGACATGCCAGATCCTGTTGGGAGGTGGGTGGGTGGAAACACCACCCACAAAATGTCAACAGCACTCGTGTTTGTATTTAGGGTGTGGTGCTCAGTGGAGTGTATGCGGGGAAGCGGGTTCGGCTGGCGATGACCAGTAACGCTGCAACGCCGGCAGACACAAGCGCTATCAATCAGTGACGATGGCTGAAGACAGGGCATCGATCCATCACTCCCTGATCACCGGGGCCAGACTGCAAATACCTCAACACAAGCCGGAGACAGATGGAGCTCCGCTGAGTTACACCAAAGTTATGTTTCCGCTGAGAACTTTCCAGAAACTCAAACTAAAACAGCAACCAGCCACCTGCTGTTCCTTTGCAGCTGCGCTCCAAAGATGTTCGTTTGGAAAGGGCGATTCAAAGTGGCAGTTGTGGCGATATGGCAATATGTTTGGCTGAGGGACAGGATGAAGTTGGGGGGGTGGAGGCGGGGGGACTAACCAAATCGCAGCTTGTCTCTGGGAAACTCCCACTGGTGGTCGTACGGCAGCTGGGTGGGGTCAATGTACACGTAGTTGTTCCCGTGGATGCCCTCGATGACCTTCCACTGGATTTGGTATTTCGGTTTCTGGCGTGAACACAAGACACAAGGGGACGGAGGAGTCAAGGAGGGAACACCAACCAGGAACAGTAAACAAACACCGGTCTTCTCCGGGAACCGATCCACGCGCCCGTTGATGTGCGTGTTTTCCTTGGCCGGCTCTGGTTCAATATTTGGTGATAAAAGAGGGTGTGTCTGGGAGTCCCTCACCTCTCAGGTGAGTTCCTCACCTGCAGGTACTTGTAGAAGAGCAGCACCAGCACCAGGCACAGCACTGTGGCAGCCGACACCGAGCCGATGAGCAGGGGCGTGAAGAGGGCGTGGGCGACCCTCCTCTCTGCTGTCACATGGGTGGGGGTGGGTGGGGGTGGGGGTGGTGGGCGGGGGGAAACCACAGTTCAGAAAAGGTCTACAGAACATACAAGACATGAACAATAACAATTGCGACTGCAGAGAACCGAACATGGTTTTTGGAGAGTCAAGACCTTCCTTGAAGCTATTTTGGAAATTTTTTATTCTGGCAGGGTTGAGGGAAACTTGACGGCGAAGTATTGACTGATGCAACATCAACCATCCATTATATCAGGCGTGTTCCTGCTTTGTTTCCCCGCTTGTTAACCAATTGATTTTGCGCCATACGTCATAAAGTAATTGGCTTACGTCCCAGAGGGCCTTTGTTTCGGCGCGGTTTGGAGTAATTTGCTGTAATCAGTGGTAGCTTTGTGTGTGAAGACGTTTGTGATGCCGGCTTGTTTTGCCCCTCGGTACAGTGGGGTGTAATAAGCTGTTTAGGCGCTAAGGAGCTTTCTCTGCACTTGAAATCTGAGAATGCAGAGTCTGCAGGAACTAATCCCCTGTAAGCTTGTCAGTGGTTTCTAAAGCTCGCTCTTTATTTCCCTCTCTCTCTGACACCTCCTCCCAGTGCTCCCAGTGCTCCCAGTGCTCCCAGTACAGCAGCCAGGGTGGGCCACCGTACCGCCAGTCCTTCTGTCCTCGCCGGGCTGTGGAGCACAGCGAGTCCTAGAACACACACTCCAGTCTGGCTGCACCAGGCACGCGACCCCCCCTCCTATTGTCTCTCTATGTCTCTCTCCCCCCGTCTCTGTCTTTTTGGGCTCTCTTCCTCTTCCTCCCTCTGTCCTTCTCTCTGTTTGTTTCACATTTCGCTCGCCCACACGCCTTCTGTAGCCTCCAGAACCGGCCACTGCTGCAGCCGGAGCCCCCGTACCTACACCAAGCTTCTGCTCTGGGCTTACAGCTAGCACGGCCCCCGGGGAAAAATGGCTAGCTTAGCCCCTGGGTTATTAGCTCGCGTAGTTTGTGGGCTTACAGCAAGCATAGCGCAGCTCCTCAGCTAACAGCTAACACAGCTCATGGGCTAAGAGCTAGCATGGCTACTGAGTTAACGGGTAGGTTAACTACTGGGCTAATGGATAGCATGGCTTCTGGGTTAACGGCAAGCATTGCTATTGTGTTAACAGCTCGTGTAGCTTGTTGGCTAATTGCTGCTGTAGCTTTTAGGCTAGAACTGGGCTAACTGCACTGTAGAGAAAGCAGCAGATGGAGGAGCCGTTAGAACAGGATTTGTGGTCATAAAGTAAACAATGAACTAATGCCAACTCCTGTTCACAAGACACAAGGTCTTACCAAAGCCCATTGGATTTAAGGTACCCCCCCCCCTCCCCCACCACTGTTTACATAAGGGATTATGCTAAAACTGTTTGGCCCAACTGCAACATATAGGACCAGGCCCTTATCTATAGGGTAAATCTGGGTGAAAGGTGTGATTTGTACACATTTGTAGATTTGTTGTACAGCATCTTGCCTGAAATATTGTCTTTTTGAATGCATCCCACAGTTGGACTTGAGCTGTAGTTTTTAATCACCTCTGCCAGGCTGTTTACACATTGGCCTGGAGAACTGAGGAGAACCATTCCCTTTCTCACTCGGCATTACAAGGCTTTCAACGTTATGAGAACCGTGTGTTTTTCTCCATTTTGAATTCCCGCTTAACCCTTTGTCAATTCAAAATCAATAATAATGAATTTGTATGAAAGCATGAATCAAGCAAGAATCTAACACCCTGTCCAAACCTGAATACATTTAACAAGAATTCTCTTTTACTAAAAGACAGGAAATTCCAACCAATGTTGGAAAGAGAAAAAATAACTTTGTATAAAGTTGTAACAGAAGTATGTTCTATCCCTGGATGAATCCACCTCCATGACCAACTCCGACATCGAGATTTGAGAAAAAGGTCAAAAGGCTAGTAGTTAGCTAGTGAGTAGCTAGTGGCACACACAGATATCAGCACTCAGTCAGCGAGCTCGGATCCCCTGAGCTGGCAGTGAGAGCTGGCTGCTCGAGTTTAAAGCAGAAATCTCGAGTTTTCTTTTCAGACATGCTGTCCTTCGTACGACTGTTGACACTGACTGTTAATCCGGGCAAATCAAAAACAAACTGGGCCACTATCTGATGCCCCACCGGGCCACAGTTACTCCTGTTGACAGTGGTGTTCGGGAAACACACCTTCAGCCTGTCCAAGTACTTTGTTGACATCGCGCAACAAATGGCCGAAGACTCTAATGACTCACCAGTCACGGCGTCATGTGTGCGTGCACATTCATGCGTGCGTGTGCTTTCATGTGTTCGAGGAACACAGAGGGGCGTTTGCAGGTGAAGGCGCATGCCGTGAAGCGTGGGTTGCGCGCATAAAGAACCGCGGGTTTTCAGCGAAAAATGGCAAAATATTATTTCAACCGACAAACATCACGCCAACGTCTGTTCAACGTCTGAGCGACAATTTCACAAAACCGCCTTTGTTTGCCCGCCTGCGTCACCTTTTCGGTCGCCAGCCCAGATACAGTCAGTCGATTCAAGTCTAAAGGTGCGGGTGGAACCCTCATCACTCTGCAGTGGACTGTGAGCGGCCGCTCGGTTCTGACTCACCACTGATGGAGAACAGAGTGTAGGCCTGCTGTGTTCTGACTCACCACTGATGGAGAACAGAGTGTAGGCCTGCTGGGTTCTGACTCACCATTGATGGAGAACAGAGTGTAGGCCTACTGCGTTCTGACTCACCACTGATGGAGAACAGAGTGTAGGCCTACTGCGTTCTGACTCACCACTGATGGAGAACAGAGTGTAGGCCTGCTGCGTTCTGACTCACCACTGATGGAGAACAGAGTGTAGGCCTGCTGCGTTCTGACTCACCACTGATGGAGAACAGAGTGTAGGCCTGCTGGGTTCTGACTCACCACTGATGGAGAACAGAGTGTAGGCCTGCTGGGTTCTGACTCACCACTGATGGAGAACAGAGTGTAGGCCTGCTGCGTTCTGACTGACCACTGATGGAGAACAGAGTGTAGGCCTGCTGCGTTCTGACTCACCACTGATGGAGAACAGAGTGTAGGCCTGCTGCGTTCTGACTCACCACTGATGGAGAACAGAGTGTAGGCCTGCTGCGTTCTGACTCACCACTGATGGAGAACAGCGTGTAGGCCTGCTGGGTTCTGACTCACCACTGATGGAGAACAGAGTGTAGGCCTGCTGCGTTCTGACTCACCACTGATGGAGAACAGCGTGTAGGCCTGCTGGGTTCTGACTCACCACTGATGGAGAACAGAGTGTAGGCCTGCTGGGTTCTGACTCACCACTGATGGAGAACAGAGTGTAGGCCTGCTGCGTTCTGACTCACCACTGATGGAGAACAGAGTGTAGGCCTGCTGGGTTCTGACTCACCACTGATGGAGAACAGAGTGTAGGCCTGCTGCGTTCTGACTCACCACTGATGGAGAACAGAGTGTAGGCCTGCTGGGTTCTGACTCACCACTGATGGAGAACAGAGTGTAGGCCTGCTCCCCGTCCACCGTGGCCACACACTCCAGCGTGTGGAAGCGACCGGTGCTGACGTTCACACGGCTCTCCACCTCCGTCTTGCCGAACAGCGGGCTGAAGACGGTGATGGTGATGACGTCCTGCTCCTCCAGGGTGGCGTTGACCTGCTGGGAGCACCTGGAGGAGGAGGAGGAGGAGGAGGAGGAGGAGGAGTTCATGAGCCATCATTTACCATGTAAAAAAAAAAAGCAACTATGTCAAAAAATGTGTACACGTAGCAATGAGCATTGATGAAACCCTGTAATAACGCTGATGCAACACTCATAGAACCCGTTGTATCTCATCAGGGAAAAACAAGTCACTGGGGGACGTTATGGTTGGTTTATTCTTCTGCAAATACAGCCAAACCTTTTGTGGCTCTACACCAGACACAGCAGCTCAGGTGGCGTCAGGCAGCCTTGTGGAGGCGCTCATGTGAGTCTCTGCACACACACACACACACACACACACACACACACACACACACACACACACACACACACACACACACACACACACACACACACACACACACACACACACTGCACTGCCGAAGCACGCGGGAGTCAGCAGGAGACACGATGAAGATCTTGGAGGACGGGCCGTTTGTCAAGAGACAGCCACGTATCATGCAACACCTCCGGCTGCAGGGAGTCACTGCACCTCCACTGAGCAGGGAGTCACTGCACCTCCACTGAGCAGGGAGTCACTGCACCTCCACTGAGCAGGGAGTCACTGCACCTCCACTGAGCAGGGAGTCACTGAAACCCACTGGAGACACCACTGGAGTGTCCCAACACAACGCAGACACGCACGCACGCACACACACACACACACACACACACACACACACACACACACACACACACACACACACACACACACACACACACACACACACACACACACACACACACACACACACACACACACACACACACACACACACACAAACCTGCGCGTCTCAGTATGGTTACCTTGCCCACGTTACAGAACAATCATACCAATTCATACCACGGGATGGGAACAATGAGTATGTTTTCTTAGCATCACATGTATTATATTACTGGTTATGTTCCTCTGTTGACCTTCCTTCAGGACTCAACAGGATCTGGCAGCCAGCGACACAAAGCATTATTCACGAGTTAGAGTATATTTATAAGACGTCCCATGACCGGAGAAGGAGCCACCAGGGCCTCAGCCCCGCTGCATCACCTGTGCAGCGTCGTGGCGCTCAGGGCTGTTCAGGCTCATAGACAGAGAAGCTAATGTGGGGCCCTTCAATTCCAATGGAAAAGTGGCAGAATGAAGTTCAGATTATCACCCCGGGGACTCGCTCGTGGCGCTGCCCGGGATTAGCGTTGCCATGGGCACCGGGCCCCGCCCACCCCGCCCGCTTTACATTTGACACGAGATGTCCTCTGTCAGATCAGACGCGCGGGGCACACTCCGCCAATCACAAGTCTTCTCAATCCCTTGTCACATGTGGCCAGTGAGTCATCTCATCCCCATCAACCAATCACGAATTAGCCTCGTCAAATCCCGCGAGCCGGCCGTGCGCTGCCCCCCTCCCCCCGTCCCCCCCTCCCCCCCTCCTCGGGTCACTAAGGTGACTCGTTCCTTCAGCGCCATGCAGGACCATGCAGGGCCATGCAGGGCCATGCAGGACCATGCAGGACCATGCAGGACCATGCAGGACCATGCAGGACCATGCAGGACCATGCAGGACCATGCAGGACCATGCAGGCGAAACATCAGTTCAGTTAAGTTGCACAAGTCCAGTGTATGTGTGTGTGTGTGTGTGTGTGTGTGTGTGAGTGTATGTGTGAGTGTGTAACGTTGAACAAACTAAATGTAGACTCAATCACACTGTGCTTGCGAAACAGCACCCAAAGAAAACCATACTAATATACTATACATACTTATATTCACTCGTGACTTCAGTCGTTTAGCAGCACTATTATCCAAAGTGATATAATACATAAAATAAAGAAAAGAAAAACGACAACAAAGATTTTAAATGGGAGTAGCTAGAAACAACATGAAGGCCTGCTTTCTCCAGAGCCCCCCCCCCCCCCCCCCCCCCCCCCTCAGCGTGAGGACCTGAGCTCAGCGGGCCGTCCAGAACCCGCCCAGACCCACCTGACGTAGGGCTTCTCGCAGTAGTACCAGGAGATCTGTGGCGCCGGGAAGCCCTCGGCCACGCAGCGCACCTGTCCGTCCACCGGGCCCTCGTGGGACACGATCTCCGGTTTACCTGCGGACCCAACAGAGCGCCGTCAGCGTGCGTCGGTCTCACCGCGACCTTTGATGGACGCCAGATAACTGCGGGCGGGGCGGCGGCGGGCAGCCAGCCGTGAAAAGGTGAGCGGACTCCATTTCCTGGTGTGTCGCACGCGGCCGCTATGTGAGGCTGGGCCGTCGCTCGGGGCAGAAGGGAACCTTTACGGGGAAAAAAAGGAAGGAACAAAGAAAGCCAAACGCCACGACTTACTGATCACAAAGACCGTGAAGGACTGGTTGACGGTGGCGTCGCCGTTGGTGGCGTGGAAGGTGTACACGCCGCCTTCGGCCATTTTCAGGCGCACCAACCTCAGCTCACTGCTGTACCTGGATGCAATAAAACCAAAGGCCACGTTTCAGATTATCAAGAGGGTTTCTTTTTCACAGACATTTTTTTGAAGCCACATTTCCAAAAAGCAGCCTGGGTGTTGGTGAACCCTCTGCCCTCATGTTGAGGGGTTGGGCTCGTCTAGTGAAACCTGCGCAGCGTTCTTCAACATCTGCTACAGCATGTTAAACATCACACGGACCTCCACATGTAGCGTGTTCTGTTCCCCAGACCTCCGGAGCCCCGGGCGCCCAAATTAAGTCCTCTCACTTTTGCCGGGGTGGTCTGAAGTATGCTGCTGGACGCGCCTTAAGGGCAGGCCTGCTCTGACACTGGGGTGAGACCACCGTCTCCACTCACCCCTGGCCAGCTGGAAAGCACAAGGTGTTACATTTCACCACGGGGTGGTGGGGGGTGGGGGGGATATACACCTTAATCCCAGATCCATTAAAGAGAAAAGCCACAGGCTCAGGCTGGAGGCAGAGACACATGTGTGCTGGCCCGGCCTCAAGCAGCCCTTTTAGGAAATGACCAAATCAGACTGGTAAGACCTGCAGTACGAGTATAGCACACTTATCCTGTGCTATCGCGCGATGTCATGCGCTTTCAGTCTCAAAAGAGTTACGAGTCAAGTGAGTGGTGAGAGGAGCGTACCTGTGTAGGTGTACCTGTGTGGATCACACCTGTATCGATTGCACACCTGTGCGGACGTGTAAGTGGAGGTGTTTCTGTGTGCAGCAATTGCAGAACTGCATGGATTGCTCACCTGTGTGGAGGCCCCTGTATACATTGTGTACCTGTAACAATTAGGTTGTGTGCATTAGGTTTACCTGTGGGCCTCACATACCTGTCTGAATTGCCTTACCTGTGTGAGTGGTTGTGGGTGGTGATGACGTGGTCGGTGGTGTTGGCCAGGGCCTGTCCCATGAAGGTCCAGGTGAAGCGGTTGGGTGGAGGGTAGGCCTCCATGTTCACCAGCAGGGAGAGGCTCTCACCGGACCGCACCTTGATGGTGCTGTTCTCCACCGGGTGGACGTGGATGAAACCTTTGGCTGAAAGGAACAGGAAGGTGGAAGGTGCTGAGGGTGCCTTTCACACGGAGATGTGTTTCATAACCAGCGTTGTTGTCATTTCAGTGCATTGACGATTCAAGACTGTCAGTATTTGGTCCGACAATCAGAGAACATCCCCCAGAGGGAACATAACTATCATTCAGTTTACCGCGAGAAGACCAACTGCATGCGACCGGGAGATGCTGTAAAAATCCATTAACTTGAGATGCGAGGAAAATTCCCTGAACCTAATCTTCTCTGCCGTGTTTCCTAGGATTTATAGATCATTAAGTTAACCTCAAATCCGCAACAGACGCCCAATAAAGTTCCTATTTTTTTTCCCCTCCAAAACTATAAAAGCGCACAGTGCTGGCCTGTGATGATGTGTAATACTCTATGTCATCGATTAGAGCTGTTTTTGAAACGGATCCTTGTCCAATGGAGACACAGGCTGTTTGTTTTGGCGTGATGGATGCTGGCTCGGCTCCGTGGGGGGTGCGCTCTTTCTTGGTCTCTCTTTCACGGATGCGGTAATGTTCTCTGTGAGCACATTTGCTTGATTGGGGCTGAAGTGCTGACTCAGGACCTGTTGACTTTGATGTCTTCCCAGCGCTGGCGTCTCGGAGCCCGGGGCGTTTGGCCTCGACTCAGATCAAACTATATTCAGAGTGCTTCATGACAGCAACACACCCACGGCGTTGCCCGACGGCTAGGAACCTAGCCGTCCCGTTCAGTGATGAGGAACCTAGCCGTCCAGTTCAGTGATGAGGAACCTAGCCGTCCAGTTCAGTGATGAGGAACCTAGCCGTCCAGTTCAGTGATGAG
>JAXIVH010000176.1:114902-117402 GCA_036785325.1 Urophycis tenuis | reverse complement strand
AGAGAGACAGAGAGGGAGATGGAGGGATAGAGAGAGAGAGAGAGAGAGAGAGAGAGTGAGAGAGAGAGGAGTTATAAGATTACATAAATAGATAGGAAAATGGACAATACATCGCAGCTGTAATGTCATTATGGATTCTCTATGGATTCATAATGCAGGATCTTTGTGGGATCATGGAGTTTCATTGCTGAGGGATTTTACACTTGGTCTTCACCAACAGTAGTTGTTGGTGATCTTCACCAAAACAAGTACTGCTGCCTTGACCAATAACTAGAGATGGGGTCCATAACATGTGATGGGAATGGGGGTATCACAGTAACAGAAAAACATAGACTGGAAAGACATTTTAATTATATCTATATATATATCTATATATATGCAAAGAATAAAAGAATCTGAAATATATTTGACAAAGTACAAGGACTTCACAGTGGTAGAGGAACCAGCTCTATTCAGGGATAATAATTGAAATACTCTGTCTCTCTTGTTTTTTTAAACATTTTCTGTGATTTTAATATCAAAAAGTTCCAAACCAACAGCTCTGGCCCACTAGCTAACAGAAACATCTGCCAGATTAGAGAACCGATGTGATCTGCTGTCCTTTCATTTCCATCTGGTGTTGGGCCAGAGACATTTCAGTTGAGGTAAGGATCGGCGTGGTTAAGGTCAGGATGAGGGCATTGCAAAGACAAAACCCAATGTTCAGCTCAGAAAAGACAGGATATAATCCATAGCAACTTCCTGGGCCCACAGTTATCAAATGTAAACAGGAAATAATCATATTGAGTTTTAACAGACATTATACTATCTCTCTAAACTCTGGCAGCTTTCATTCTGCCCTCATTGTTGGAATCTGAAGTAAGCTTCATGTTGTTATGATATAGATGAATTCCAGGAACACCTCCTGGATGCACCCCCCCCCCCCCCCCCCCCCCCCCCCCCCTATGTGATCCCTCTGCGGGTTTCTTCCCGTTTGCCCAGCAGCTCTGGGGGGCCGTTCCTTCAGACAGTCTGGTGGCTCGCTGGGAGCTATGCTCTGTATGGCTGTGAAGGTCTTTCAGCCTGGACCTGTTATTCAGAGCTCCACCAGTAAACCCAGAATAAACCAGGCAGTCGCCTCATCTCTGTGTCTGTGTGCGATGGGAAGGACCTTGGCCACGCCCCCCACAGAACGGTCCAACGTCTCCACACTTCCCCACACCAAGGGCCCTGATGCAGGGTTCATTAACCCTTCAATACACTCACATGTTAGTGTCACATGTGCAATGAAGTGCACATGTTATACACAGACTGGAGCGGGGCAATCTATAAAGTTTACCTGCAAATCATAGGCCCATATGATCACATTACAAAAACCCTGTAATTGTAGATAGATATGGGTTTGAACCATGAGATCTGATTGAATATGGGTTTATATGTGTAATTAGTATGCAATTCAAAACAACGTGAAATAGCATGTTACGCGCATGAATAGCACCCATTGTTCGAATCTTTATGCATAAATAGACTTGAGACAAATATTATTGCCTCGCTCACATGACAACTCTTGTGTATGGCCCCAAGTCATTCCAAGTCTCTATCTCTCCCTCTATCTCACACACACACACACACACACACACACACACACACACACACACACACACACACACACACACACACACACACACCATTATAATGATAAGGATAGATTATGTAGGTGTATTTCGTAGGAAGTCAATTATGTTTAAATTCCAATTCCCAATAATCATTGGGAATTAAAGCTTTATGTTTAAATTCCAATTCCCAATAATCATTGGGAATTAAAGCTATACTATTTCGAATAATAAGATAATAATGTTTACACTGCAACGTTGAAACTTAAAAAAAAAACTCGACGAGGCGGCTTGAGCGTGAGAAAAAAAACAACAACTCATCGTTGCCTGAAAAGGGAATATTGATCAGCGCCCCCGCAGCAGAACAACTTTAAGGCTCCTTAAAGGCGAGGCAACGAACGCCTCGCGCGCCGCGCTCCTTCACACTGAAGCCCTTGAATGATTCCTCCCTAAGTTGCTCCAGGGTTGTCTCCCGTGGGTCTCACCGGGAGGACAACAACAATACGTCCCTGATTGCTTCATTGAAATCACACTTGACTTATGGCGAAAGGCGGTACAAAAAAAAACAACCGAGTAAGCGATCAGTATCGGAGGATCTTATTTGCATGCTCAGGTGGTCCAATCTATTGACATCCTAAATGACAGTTGGGTCGGCGGCGCCCGCAGCCTGTTGCTCTCTTACGTTATCTGGGGAAAAGTAGAAACTCACCAACAACACCATAGATGAGATAAAGCGCAAAACACACACAGGTTCGTCTGTTGACTAAAACGAACTATTGACGAAAAAACGAAGAAAAAGAAGCCCACCAGCATTGGTTCATTAACAAAATGTAGTTCTAGATTGTCTCTGTGGGGGGATGAATAATTGAGCGCAGTGACACGGCATCAATTCGCGAGGTCCTGTGTCC
>JAXIVH010000176.1:84570-109570 GCA_036785325.1 Urophycis tenuis | reverse complement strand
GTTTTAAGGGCGGTCAGGTTTAGGTGTTTTAAGGGTGGTCAGGTTTAGGTGTTTTAAGGGCGGTCAGGTTTAGGTGTTTTAAGGGTGGTTTAGTTAAGGTGTTTTAAGGGTGGTCAGGTTTAGGTGTTTTAAGGGCGGTCAGGTTTAGGTGTTTTAAGGGCGGTCAGGTTTTGGTGTTTTAAGGGCGGTCAGGTTTAGGTGTTTTAAGGGCGGTCAGGTTTAGGTGTTTTAAGGGCGGTCAGGTTTAGGTGTTTTAAGGGCGGTCAGGTTAAGGTGTTTTAAGGGCGGTCAGGTTTAGGTGTTTTAAGGGCGGTCAGGTTTAGGTGTTTTAAGGGCGGTCAGGTTTAGGTGTTTTAAGGGCGGTCAGGTTTAGGTGTTTTAAGGGCGATCAGGTTTAGGTGTTTTAAGGGTGGTCAGGTTTAGGTATCATTGTAAGCGTAGTTTAGGTGAAATCTAAATGGTTATGGAGGAAAAGGTTGTGACGGGTACTAAAGTAAAGACTGGATTCATTTAAGTACATGTATGGGGCTGGGGTGGGTAGTTTAGTGGCCCGGGTGTTCAGAAGGTTCTGGTCAGAAGGTTCTGGGTTCCATTCCCCAGTGCCCACCTATAGGCAACTTTGAGTGAGACGGGCAACACCCAGAACCTGCTCCTAAAGGGAAAAGGTTAAGGTTAAGGTTAAGGGTTCAGAGTGATTTACTCATCGGATCTGGGAGAAAAGCACTGCGTTAAAAAACAGAAAGAGATCCTGTTCCCATGAGCCACACAGCTGACCTCGGCCTGGAGAACGTTCTGCAGGCTCTATCTGGAAGAGATCTTTTGGACCGTGGCCAGCAGGGCACCACTTGTTTGATGGAGACCCAGATGGTGGACAATATGTTTACGGGCCATAATGAGCCATATGTCACACAGATTAAAGGCACGGGGGAGTTTTGGTTGTTGTGACCAACACCACCGGTTCCACATTGAGGGACAAAATGGCGCCGTTTCAGACAATGTCTTTGAGTGAACCAGGATTTTTTTTAAAAGAATGAAGAATCTCACCTCACACAATACATTTTCAATTCAATGTCAATTTCATATACACCATTTTATTTACATTAACGTTTGAAACAGCAGTACATGGTAAGATTTACACATTAATACTATAGCTTCCAGTTTAATAAATACGCAGCGCAAAAAAAAAAGAAAAAGGGTCCCCATGACAACGTCTGAGAGGAACAGGCTGAGCGTCTGACGTGTAAGATGAGACGGCCGGGTGGAGACGGACCCCCGGGGTGCAGACAGACCCCGCGTGATGGAGGGCCGTCTGTCAGGGGGGACCGCGCCCGTCACTCGTCTGGACGCTGAGCCGTCTGCACGGCGTGCGCCGCTCCTCCCCAAGCCAGGGCCTGTTGTCCTGTCACTTTCTTTGGGTGGTTGTTATGATACCTCCTGTGAGAAACCTCTAACGAGAGCCCCACGTCTTCTCACTTGAAGTTACCACGGAGACGGAAAAATGAAACCGCGGCCGTTGTGTGCGAGTTTCTTCTTTGTGGGCGTGCGTTTTGCGTTCTGAGTTCTGCGTTCTGCGTGCAAGCGATACGCAAAACAAGACAACAGGGGGGGTTTGCGTGCGCATGTACCGTATGTTTCTGTGGAGACAACAACAACATCTCCACAGAGTGTACAACATTACTTTAGAACATGAGCTTGTACATATTTACACACCAGGACATCAAGCCGATACCATTTGGGCCCGTTAACAGTGGCACAACATTTTGTCTTATTGTCTGCGGGTGAGCAAACACAAGCGCGCACGCACACACACACACACACACAGACACACACAGACACACACACACACACACACACACACACACACACACACACACACACACAGACACACACACACACACACACACACAGACACACAGACACACACACACACACACATACACACACACACTCACAGTCCTGGTGCTCTTGATAACAGTGCAGCAGTCTGCCTGGCCATGTGGGGGGGGGGGGTCCTGTCCAGTAATGACTCTCCAGGTGTTGCTACGTCCCGTGCCTGGAACCGGACACAGCTGGATGGGAAGAATAGCAGAGCTGCTTGGGCTGGAAGGTGGGCGGTGGCGGTGGGTGCGGGGGGCAGCTATTGGCCGGGGTCCGGGAGATGACCTACATGCTTGTGAGACACGAGCACAGGAAGTCCTCTCCTGCTCCCCTTGTTGTTCAGCCACCAGCCACACAATCAGCCTCCAGAAGCACTTGGAGCCTCGTCAGCTGGCTGTGACTCCGCAGGAAGGCAACGCAACCCGGGTCCGGGACCATGAGGACGCAGACGGACTCTCCTCCCCCCCCGGTGTCTGATTGGTCATCGATGACACGACCTGCCGCCCATTTGACAAATCAACTCCCCCCGTGTCCCGCGGGGTGGGGCGGCTCCAGCGGGGGTCGGGGGTCAGGGGTCAGGGGTCGGGGGTCAGGGTTCTGCGGTGGCAGGGGGAACGTCTGTGTCTCACTGACCCTGAACACAGACACAGCGCGGCGTCCGGCCGCTCACAGACACGGCGCCGCGGGCGGCCCGGCCCGGAGCGCCCGCGGCGGGAACACAGACCATGTGACCCGCGTCACATGGTAGCCGCTTCCTTTTCTCCTGTTCTTTTCTTTCATAAGAATGCGAATTAAATCTGCTGTCACCAAGTTCACGAGTCATTGCAACCACCACTTAATTTCTAAAAGATATATATATATATATATATATATGTGTATATATATATATATTTATATTTATATTTATGTACATGTTTACAGCGAGAAAACCAAGCGCAAAGTACCGCAACCAATGAGCAAACGTGACGCGAGTGAGATCCCTTGGTGACTGTCTGTACAGTGTGTTCATGGCGAGGGGGTGGATGGGAGAAGGACGGTGTATGAAACATGATCTGGCTTCCCTGTTTTTTCTACGATGCGGTTAACTTAAGTTTTCCTATTAGCACTCGCGCCACAGGCAAGCTAAAACTCATTTTTAACAGGGAACGCAATTTCAATTGTCCCTGACCCACCCAGGACTCCTTCCTTCTTATAACCTCTGACCTGAACAGGTGAAAATAATACTGACAGGGAAACAGTTTGAACGACTAAATAAAAGCTGTTTCCCAGAGTGTGTGTGTGTGTGTGTTAGCGTTTGCATGTGTTTGTGTGCTTGTATGTGCGCTAGTGTGTTTGTGTGTCTGCGTGTCTGTGAAATAACATCACCATAAGTGCCTCCAGTGCCTATCACCACCGATCCTCCAACCGATAAAAAATAAAAAACTTTGCTACACAAATTCCGTTGAAAGCAACACAAAGAAAAAACAATAAAACCCAAGTGAAGAGAAAGTTCCAATAATACATTGTGTTCTGACGAAAAACCAAAAGCTTCACGAAATGTGGTCGGAAAAAGAAAATGTAACGGATGAAACGGTTTCGTGTACTTAAAAATAAAATAAAAAAGATGATCTCACACTCATAATCCAGTCGCTCGTCTTCTAAATCCAAGATCCACTGAGCCAACAGGCAGCAGAGATCTCCTCTCTTGTATGCGCACTCATATTTCTCATTAGTGGCTCGCATATTTTAGTTTTTTTGTCAATTCTGTCTGTAACAACCAGACATGTAACCAGTACGAGGTTTGGGGGTTGGTTTCATACAGGCACTTCATGGGGCTGCCTATACTGGGGTCCTCACACCCGCTGCGCCCTCAGGGTCATCCCCTCCAGGAACACCTCATCCTGGACCAGCAGCGGCTGGCTGTGGGCGCCGGGAACGCCAGGGTAGTGGAATGATGCATTCTGGGTCGTGGGGTCCTCCCTGGTCCGGGCTGAACCGCTGGTCCTTGAGTTGAAGTTCAGATAGATCTAAAAAATATATATATATATATTTTTTTTTTTGTTTAGTCGCAGGACAGGGAAAACTTATATTTCATTTGAGTTGTTAAAATATTCTATATTCTAATTTTCAATATGAATAATATATATAGTTCTGCGTTTGAGGTGGACCTACGTGCTTGGTTGTGTCTGACAGCTGCTGCTCGATTCTCTCCACCACCTTCCTGAAGGGAGGCCTCTGGCAGGGGTCTGCATCCCAGCAGGACCTCATGATCTGGTACCTGGAAGGACAACGCAGAAGATCCACTCATTACAGTCTGATGATGGCCTTTACACACATTATCATGTGGTACCATGAGACGATCATCTGACTCTGGGAATAAAACAGCGATTGATCAAATTGATCACAAATGTGTAATCTACAATCTTTCGTAATGTATTTGTTATTGTGTTGTTTCTGTGGGGGAGGGGCTAACCAACTAACCATGCTTCTGTCCCCCCCCCCCCCCCCCCCCCCCACCCCCTGCCCCCCCCCACCCCCCCCCCCCCCCCCCCCCCCCCTGCACATTTCACATCTCCTCTCATCAAATTCTTTGATTGTGAAAAACAATAAGCTCAGTGTGGTGGCAGTCAGGGTCCCATGTCCCATAACCTGAAAGTGTGCGATCATAACAACGGCACGCCAGCCGTCAGACTGTAAACAGACAGGGTGCGACACGGCCCTGAATGACACAGGGTTCGAGATGGTCAGGTATGTGAATGAGCCAGGGTCCTCAGATCAACACAAATAACAACCCGGGCGCACTATAGTTACACTCAGGAGAGTTGTCTCACTCACCTGTCCCCAGGTTCGGTGACATGTCTTGTCATGATAATCAACATTCCTGGATGATAGCAACCACAAACCCCCCCCTTCCCCCCCCCCCCCCTCCCCCCCCCCCCCCACTGTAATGGATTGGGCGGGAAGACAAACTGACGACTTACATTTGGCTGGGGGCGAACTCTGGGGCGTCCATTCTGTAGCCCTCCTTAATCAGCTTGTAGAACCTGGAGTCCACTGGCATGCCTGGGTAGGGACTGTTTCCTGTGGGACAGAGAACAGGGTCAGTCAGACAGACAGACAGACAGACAGACAGACAGACACACACAAACTCTCTCTCTCTCTCTCTCCCTTTTCTGTCTCTCTCTCAAATTCCAAAATGCATTATTGGCATAAAATGGAGGTGGTTTCATCAGACTATAATCACAGGAGTCTCTCTGTGTCTGGCTGTCTGTTCATCTCATCCACTAGACACTTGGCGGGTACATTGCTGAGGACCCGAGGACATGCAGTATCGAGTGTGAGATCTCGAGTTCAACAGGAAATCTTTATTAGTTGTACGTTCCCACTGCCAGCAGCACACAACGTGTACTTAGAGGCTGTACTGAGAGGCTGTACTGAGAGGCTGTACTGAGAGGCTGTACTGAGAGGCTGTACTGAGAGGCTGTACTGAGAGAGGCTGTACTGAGAGAGGCTGTACTGAGAGGCTGTACTGAGAGAGGCTGTACTGAGAGGCTGTACTGAGAGAGGCTGTACTGAGAGAGGCTGTACTGAGAGAGGCTGTACTGAGAGGCTGTACTGAGAGAGGCTGTACTGAGAGAGGCTGTACTGAGAGGCTGTACTGAGAGGCTGTACTGAGAGAGGCTGTACTGAGAGGCTGTACTGAGAGAGGCTGTACTGAGAGGCTGTACTGAGAGAGGCTGTACTGAGAGAGGCTGTACTGAGAGAGGCTGTACTGAGAGAGGCTGTACTGAGAGGCTGTACTGAGAGGCTGTACTGAGAGGCTGTACTGAGAGAGACTGTACTGAGAGGCTGTACTGAGAGAGGCTGTACTGAGAGAGGCTGTACTGAGAGGCTGTACTGAGAGGCTGTACTGAGAGAGGCTGTACTGAGAGAGGCTGTACTGAGAGGCTGTACTGAGAGAGGCTGTACTGAGAGGCTGTACTGAGAGAGACTGTACTGAGAGGCTGTACTGAGAGGCTGTAATGAGAGAGGCTGTACTGAGAGGCTGTACTGAGAGGCTGTACTGAGAGAGGCTGTACTGAGAGGCTGTACTGAGAGGCTGTACTGAGAGGCTGTACTGAGAGAGGCTGTACTGAGAGGCTGTACTGAGAGGCTGTACTGAGAGGCTGTACTGAGAGGCTGTACTGAGAGAGGCTGTACTGAGAGGCTGTACTGAGAGAGGCTGTACTGAGAGAGGCTGTACTGAGAGAGGCTGTACTGAGAGGCTGTACTGAGAGAGGCTGTACTGAGAGGCTGTACTGAGAGGCTGTAATGAGAGAGGCTGTACTGAGAGGCTGTACTGAGAGGCTGTACTGAGAGGCTGTACTGAGAGGCTGTACTGAGAGAGGCTGTACTGAGAGGCTGTACTGAGAGAGGCTGTACTGAGAGAGGCTGTACTGAGAGAGGCTGTACTGAGAGGCTGTACTGAGAGAGGCTATACTGAGAGGCTGTAATGAGAGAGGCTGTACTGAGAGGCTGTACTGAGAGGCTGTACTGAGAGAGGCTGTACTGAGAGGCTGTACTGAGAGGCTGTATTGAGAGGCTGTATTGAGAGAGGCTGTACTGAGTGAGGCTGTACTGAGAGGCTGTATTGAGAGGCTGTATTGAGTGAGGCTGTACTGAGAGGCTGTATTGAGAGGCTGTATTGAGAGAGGCTGTACTGAGAGAGGCTGTACTGAGAGGCTGTACTGAGAGGCTGTACTGAGAGGCTGTACTGAGAGAGGCTGTACTGAGAGGCTGTACTGAGAGGCTGTACTGAGAGGCTGTACTGAGAGGCTGTACTGAGAGGCTGTACTGAGAGAGGCTGTACTGAGAGGCTGTACTGAGAGGCTGTACTGAGAGAGGCTGTACTGAGAGGCTGTACTGAGAGGCCACCTCCATCAACACTCGTAATGCCAAGCGGCATGCTGGGTAAGGGTCGCGCTCCAGACAAAGAAAAAGAGAATGGAGATTTTAAATTGTTTGGCACTTGGTTTCGCTAAACTCAAACAATCGCTATTGTCCTTGGAAATGGCCTCCTCCAGTAAATAGCTAAATAGCTTGGTCTCAAATAGCCAGCCGTTAGCAATGACAGCAGCCAGTTCATTATCTCATGTTGGACACCATTACCTACAATGGAAGGAAACTTTGTGTGTGTGTGTGTGTGTGTGTGTGTGTGTGTGTCTATTGGATGTGTGGTTCCCTACAAAGCTGCGAGCAACATCACCTGAGGCCAAGCCATCGTGTTCCCAACAAGTATGTTTCACACGGGCACGGCACTCCTAACATCTGCACACTGAGTAGAAAAACCAAGGCTGACTTAATGTGAGTGTGTGTGTGTGTGTGTGTGTGTGTGTGTCTGTGTGTGTGTGTGTGTGTGTGTGTGTGTGTGTGTGTGTGTGTGTGTGTGTGTCTGTGTGTGTGTGTGTGTGTGTGTGTGTGTGTGTGTGTGTGTGTGTGTGTGTGTGTGTGTGTGTCTGTGTCTGTGTCTGTGTGTCTGTGTCTGTGTGTGTGTGTGTGTGTGTGTGTGTTCCAACGCACCGAGTGAGAAGATCTCCCAGAGCAGGATGCCGTAGGACCAGACGTCGCTCTCGAAGGTGTACACACACTCAAAGATGCTCTCCAGGGACATCCACTTCACTGGCAGCCGAGCCTAGCCGCCGCCGCCGCCGCCGCCAGCACCACAACCACAAACACAGCCACCGCGTTCATCAGACAAGCTAACACCGTGGCGTACAACCCAGCGCCTCCCCCTGCAAGAGCTAACACTAGCAACACTAGCTGGGGGCTAACGGCGGCGCTGAAGACAACGAGAGATTGATTTGACTGATCAAAGTGAATCATAACCTCGTGATACCAGATAAGATTGAATGACAGGTGATAAACCCCAATGATTATAATAGATAATAGAACGTAGATGAGGTGATAGATAGCTGTTTGGTAGCATAAGCCACAGTACATGACACATTTCTGATGAGATGAAAGCAGTCGTTTGTTTGCCTGTGAACCGTGGTGTCAAACTCGCTCCAGGCAGCTCCAGGGAACATTTACATTTTAACGAGACTCATATTTAGCCACAATGTTTGCTGGGGCACTTATCCTGGAGGATAACCGTTAGCCGTAGCATTAGCAGTAGCAGTAAGCTTACATTGCCTTTGACCACGTAGTTGGAGTCGGTGGTGATGTCCCGGGCCAGACCGAAGTCACAGATCTTGGCAACCCTCCCCTGAGTCAGCAGAATGTTCCTGGCTGCCAGGTCTCGGTGAATACACTGAACACACATGAACACACACACACAGTCAGACATCATTTACATTCACTCAGAGCCAGCCAGCACAAAATGCATTTTTCTTTTCATCTCATGTGTTTTAATCTCAAAAACCACTGAAATGTTCTGCTCACGTTTTTGGAGGCGAGGAAGTCCATCCCCTTTGCGACCTGGTGGGAGAAGCTGAGCAGGTCTTCCGTGTCCAGGCTCAGCGTGTCCTCCTGCAGCATCTGGCTGGTCACCTCATCGTCACTGTGGGACCCGCCTGGAGGGCAGCAGGACGCCGCGGTAAAGGACAGAAACGTCAGGTCTAGCGGCTCAGGAGTTTGACTCCCGGCACAACATGCTCTGCGTTTGAACCCCAAAAGTCTGCAGTCAACATGTAAACATCCTTGAACAAGATGGCCCCTGACCCCAACCTGCTCTGTAATGACATGTTTATGAACAGTCTAAACCCTCCCTCCACCTTAATGACATGGTTCTGCACCGTCTAAATCACCCCTCCACCTTAATAACATGGTTCTGTTCGGTCTAAATCCTACCTGCTTCTTAATGACATGGTTCTGTACGGTCTAACCCCTACCTGCTCCTTAATGACCTGTCTCTGTACTGTCTAACCCCTACCTGCTCCTTAATGACCTGGTTCTGTACGGTCTAACCCTACCTGCTCCTTAATGACCTGGTTCTGTATGGTCTAACCCTACCTGCTCCTTAATGACCTGGTTCTGTACGGTCTAACCCTACCTGCTCCTTAATGACTTGTTTCTAAGACTGCGGGTCCAAGTTGCTCTGGATAAAAGCGTCTGATAACAGGCAGTGGTTGTAAGTGGGAGCCAGCGCTGGGGGGGGGGGGGGTTGGCTGTGGGGTTCAGGTGCCTCCGAGACACTCGAACCCATGTCAGGGTGTGACCGGGCAGCCCTCCTCCTCCTCCCAGGCAGCCTTCCTCTGGTGAACCCCTAAGTCTGGTGAACCCCTGAGCCACGCAGCCCTTCACAGGTGAATGAATGAATGAATGGCGATGTGTTTCTTACAAGACTCCTCGTTAGCCGACGCCTTGACAGGACGCTATCACACACTGCAGTGATCTACACACTGACAAGTGTGTGTGTGTGTGTGTGTGTGTGTGTGTGTGTGTGTGTGTGTGTGCGTGCGTGTGTGTGGAGTGTGCGTATGTGTGTGTGTGTGTGTGGAGTGTGTGTGTGTGTGCGTGTGTGTGTGTGTGTGTGTGTGTGTCTGAAGTGTGCGTACTGTGTGTGTGTGTGGAGTGTGTGTGTGTGTGTGTGTGTGTGTGTGTGTGTGTGTGTGGAGTGTGCGTACTGTATGTGTGTGTGTGTGTGTGGAGTGTGTGTGTGTGTGTGTGTGTGTGTGGAGTGTGTGTGTGTGTGTGTGTGTGTGTGTGTGTGTGTGTGCGTGTGTGTGTGTGTGGAGTGTGTGTGTGTGTGTGTGTGTGTGTGTGTGAAGTGTGCGTACTGTATGTGTGTGTGTGGAGTGTGCGTGTGTGTGTGGAGTGTGTGTGTGTGTGTGTGTGTGTGTGCTAGTGGGGGCTTGCCTTTGCGTAGCGAGCGCCTCCTCTCGGATGAGGAGGTGCAGGGCGAGGGGCCAGCGCCAGAAGGATTCATCACCATGTAGCCGTTCCTGCCGTCGCTGAGGAGAGAGAGTAGAGGGGGAGGGGGGGAGACGGGGTGGGGGGTGAGACGGGGAGGGGGGTGAGACAGCAGCCTCAGACCCTCCCACCATCCTTCTGCCTGTTGCTGCTCACTCTCCTGCTGCGGCTGTCGCTCCCTTCCCTCGGTCTCCACCGGTCTCCTTTCCTTCCTCCTCCGTCTATCTCTTCTCCTTATCGTCCTCCATCTCTCCCTTCCTGCCTCCTCTCTGTCTTCTCCTTATCGTACTCAATCTCTCCTTTCCTGCCTCCTCTCTGTCTTCTCCTTATCGTACTCAATCTCTCCTTTCCTCCCCCCAAATCTCCTCTCTCTTCTCCTCCCTCCTCCCTCTCTCCTACCACACACGATCCTTCCCTCCTCTCTCCAACTTCACCTCCCAGACTCTCCTCCCCTGCCTTTCCTCCCTGTCTGTTTCCCCCAAAACCTCAATCTAAATCTCCCACATGCACCCTGTGCACATGACGTCCTCCATCTCAATCTCAAGCGTTCCTCTGTTCTCTCTCTTTCTCCTGGTTCTCCTTCCTCCATCTCTCCATTCCATCCTCAAGTTCTCTCTTAACTCTCCTCCTCTCCCTTCTGTCTCATACTACAGTATATACATCCCCTCTCTCTCTCTCTCTCTCTCTCTCTCTCTCTCTCTCTCTCTCTCTCTCTCTCTCTCTCTCTCTCTCTCTCTCTCTCTCTCTCTCTCTCTCTCTCTCTCTCTCTCTCTCCCCCCCCCCCCCTCCCCCCAGTCTAAGGACACCCGGTCTGTCCAACCATTAAGGAACCGGGACGGCGTTCTCAGTGTTTTTTTAACACGTCCTTCCACGTTCCCCTGCTAGCGCAAGCTGTTAGCCGCGCGCAAAAACCTGGACTCCTGTTCCTCCGCCTCACCAGGCGGGTGGAACCCAACACCCGCGCGGTTCTCGTGTATCAGCGCGATCTGGCGCAGGGTCCGGCACGGCGGTGGGCCGGGGCGTCACACTGTGTCACTGTCGCATGACAGCAGATCGCTCTCTGTTGTCGGGAGTCGTGTTTTTCCTTCCGCTGATCGAGTCGGACAGGAACGGATCGTGTGGCAGGGTGAGCGGTGTCCTCTGGGCTCGGGTTTGTTGTGGACGAGTGGTGGGGCTGTGGGGCTCTACGTAGGGGCAGTGGTGGTGCTGTGGGGCTCTACGTAGGGGCAGTGGTGGGGCTGTGGGGCTCTACGTAGGGGCAGTGGTGGGGCTGTGGGGCTCTATGTAGGGGGCAGTGGTGGGGCTGTGGGGCTGTGGGGCTCTATGTAGGGGGCAGTGGTGGGGCTGTGGGGCTCTACGTAGGGGCAGTGGTGGGCCTGTGGGGCTCTACGTAGGGGCAGTGGTGGGGCTGTGGGGCTCTAGGTAGGGGCAGTGGTGGGCCTGTGGGGCTCTACGTAGGGGCAGTGGTGGGGCTGTGGGGCTCTACGTAGGGGCAGTGGTGGGGCTGTGGGGCTCTACGTAGGGGCAGTGGTGGGCCTGTGGGACTCTACGTAGGGGGCAGTGGTGGGGCTGTGGGGCTCTACGTAGGGGCAGTGGTGGGGCTGTGGGGCTCTACGTAGGGGCAGTGGTGGGGCTGTGGGGCTCTACGTAGGGGCAGTGGTGGGCCTGTGGGGCTCTACGTAGAAGACTCTACGTAGGGGGCAGTGGTGGGGCTGTGGGGCTCTACGTAGGGGCAGTGGTGGGGCTGTGGGGCTCTACGTAGGGGCAGTGGTGGGGCTGTGGGGCTCTATGTAGGGGCAGTGGTGGGCCTGTGGGGCTCTATGTAGGGGCAGTGGTGGGGCTGTGGGGCTCTACGTAGGGGCAGTGGTGGGCCTGTGGGGCTCTACATAGGGGCAGTGGTGGGGCTGTGGGGCTCTACGTAGGGGCAGTGGTGGGGCTGTGGGGCTCTACGTAGGGGCAGTGGTGGGCCTGTGGGGCTCTACGTAGGGGCAGTGGTGGGCATGTGGGGCTCTACGTAGGGGCAGTGGTGGGGCTGTGGGGCTCTACGTAAGGGCAGTGGTGGGGCTGTGGGGCTCTATGTAGGGGCAGTGGTGGGGCTGTGGGGCTCTACGTAGGGGCAGTGGTGGGCCTGTGGGGCTCTACGTAGGGGCATTGGTGGGGCTGTGGGGGCTCTACGTAGGGGCAGTGGTGGGGCTGTGGGGCTCTACGTAGGGGCAGTGGTGGGCCTGTGGTGGGGCTGTGGGCCCCGGAGGACGGGGCAGTGGTGGGCCTGTGGGCCCCGGAGGACGGGGCAGTGGTGGAGAGGGAGGCGTTGAGGTGGAGACGGGAGGATACGTGGGGCAGGACCACAGGAGACACTGGGTGGCCACACGACCACATCGTGCCCACGTGCTTAACCCCAGGACCATCATCACAGAGAGTCGCTTCATGGTCTCTGAGGCAGAGCAGTGTCAATCGCCGGGCCGACCTGAAGGAAGACGTGGTGTCGCCACGCCGACCGCGACACGTTCACGCAGGTCGTGAACTCCACTGACCTGTTGGGGTCGCCCTGCCGGAGGATGTTCCTGTAGTAGCAGTCGTCCTCCATCTTGGAGCAGAAGAACGAGTCCCTCTTCCGACGCAGGAAGTTCAGCAGGTCCCCGAAGCAGCAGAACTCAGTGATGACCAGAGTCGGACCTGCGGGCCGGGCCACAAGCCTTTAGCACACCGCTTTTATAGGGTCCGAAAGGGTCCGGGTTCGAACCCCAATGTCCACAGTGGACCTGCAGGGGGATCTGTGAGCTAGACGACCCTGCCTGAAGTCGCTTTGGATGAAAGCATCGGGTGACATAAAACGACTAAACCATTGAAAACTTAACTTTTCAAACTTTAAATATCAATAAATGAATCTCACACCCAAACTTAACCAACGGCATCAACTTCTACTTGACCCAACACCTGTAAGTGAACTGACTGACTGGGCTGCAGTCTGCTGACCCCTCACCTCCGACAGTGCAGGCTCCCAAAAGGTTGACGATGTTCATGTGGTTTCCAAGGTAACTGAGAACTTTGAGCTCGGACATCAGTGCCTCTTTCTCTGTGGCGTGGGCACTCGCTGTGGGGGGGGGGGGGTGAAAGGGTGAAAGACATCGTGTGACGACATGAAGTGTCAGATGACAAACTTTAATTGTGGTGGCGCCTGGTTCGGGTGTAGTCGATCACTAGAGGGTGATTTTATTAAATCATGTTCAACTATTTCTAGTCGGGCAGAAGCATGCAACTTATCCATCAAACGTAAGAAGTCTGCTTTTCAGGCTGCGGGCAAAGATTTGATAAATGATGCATTCCCCTGCCATCACCGTCACACAGAAGACATTAACTCAATAAAGATAAAGTCAAGCAGCTCCATCCCTGCCGTTCACAGTGACGTTTGCTCCTCCCTTGTGTTTCCTCCACCTACGTTTGAGCATTTTCACGGCGACGGTCATGACGGAGTCGGCCTTGGACAGGCCGTACGCCGTGGCCTCCACCACCTTCCCGAAGGCGCCGGAGCCCAGCGTCTTCCCTGCGGGACAAAGACCCACAGAGTCAGTACTGCGCCCTCCCGGTGGATCCCTGTGGCCCGGGGAGGCTGGCTCGCTGCCCGGCCAGGAGCTCCCAGGCAGGGAGGAGTGAGCCGAGCCCCAGGCCCCCCCAGGGCGGTGTGCACTCCAGGACATGCCAGATCCTGTTGGGAGGTGGGTGGGTGGAAACACCACCCACAAAATGTCAACAGCACTCGTGTTTGTATTTAGGGTGTGGTGCTCAGTGGAGTGTATGCGGGGAAGCGGGTTCGGCTGGCGATGACCAGTAACGCTGCAACGCCGGCAGACACAAGCGCTATCAATCAGTGACGATGGCTGAAGACAGGGCATCGATCCATCACTCCCTGATCACCGGGGCCAGACTGCAAATACCTCAACACAAGCCGGAGACAGATGGAGCTCCGCTGAGTTACACCAAAGTTATGTTTCCGCTGAGAACTTTCCAGAAACTCAAACTAAAACAGCAACCAGCCACCTGCTGTTCCTTTGCAGCTGCGCTCCAAAGATGTTCGTTTGGAAAGGGCGATTCAAAGTGGCAGTTGTGGCGATATGGCAATATGTTTGGCTGAGGGACAGGATGAAGTTGGGGGGGTGGAGGCGGGGGGACTAACCAAATCGCAGCTTGTCTCTGGGAAACTCCCACTGGTGGTCGTACGGCAGCTGGGTGGGGTCAATGTACACGTAGTTGTTCCCGTGGATGCCCTCGATGACCTTCCACTGGATTTGGTATTTCGGTTTCTGGCGTGAACACAAGACACAAGGAGACGGAGGAGTCAAGGAGGGAACACCAACCAGGAACAATAAACAAACACCGGTCTTCTCCGGGAACCGATCCACGCGCCCGTTGATGTGCGTGTTTTCCTTGGCCGGCTCTGGTTCAATATTTGGTGATAAAAGAGGGTGTGTCTGGGAGTCCCTCACCTCTCAGGTGAGTTCCTCACCTGCAGGTACTTGTAGAAGAGCAGCACCAGCACCAGGCACAGCACTGTGGCAGCCGACACCGAGCCGATGAGCAGGGGCGTGAAGAGGGCGTGGGCGACCCTCCTCTCTGCTGTCACATGGGTGGGGGTGGGTGGGGGTGGGTGGGGGTGGGGGTGGTGGGCGGGGGGAAACCACAGTTCAGAAAAGGTCTACAGAACATACAAGACATGAACAATAACAATTGCGACTGCAGAGAACCGAACATGGTTTTTGGAGAGTCAAGACCTTCCTTGAAGCTATTTTGGAAATTTTTTATTCTGGCAGGGTTGAGGGAAACTTGACGGCGAAGTATTGACTGATGCAACATCAACCATCCATTATATCAGGCGTGTTCCTGCTTTGTTTCCCCGCTTGTTAACCAATTGATTTTGCGCCATACGTCATAAAGTAATTGGCTTACGTCCCAGAGGGCCTTTGTTTCGGCGCGGTTTGGAGTAATTTGCTGTAATCAGTGGTAGCTTTGTGTGTGAAGACGTTTGTGATGCCGGCTTGTTTTGCCCCTCGGTACAGTGGGGTGTAATAAGCTGTTTAGGCGCTAAGGAGCTTTCTCTGCACTTGAAATCTGAGAATGCAGAGTCTGCAGGAACTAATCCCCTGTAAGCTTGTCAGTGGTTTCTAAAGCTCGCTCTTTATTTCCCTCTCTCTCTGACACCTCCTCCTCCCAGTGCTCCCAGTGCTCCCAGTGCTCCCAGTACAGCAGCCAGGGTGGGCCACCGTACCGCCAGTCCTTCTGTCCTCGCCGGGCTGTGGAGCACAGCGAGTCCTAGAACACACACTCCAGTCTGGCTGCACCAGGCACGCGACCCCCCCTCCTATTGTCTCTCTATGTCTCTCTCCCCCCGTCTCTGTCTTTTTGGGCTCTCTTCCTCTTCCTCCCTCTGTCCTTCTCTCTGTTTGTTTCACATTTCGCTCGCCCACACGCCTTCTGTAGCCTCCAGAACCGGCCACTGCTGCAGCCGGAGCCCCCGTACCTACACCAAGCTTCTGCTCTGGGCTTACAGCTAGCACGGCCCCCGGGGAAAAATGGCTAGCTTAGCCCCTGGGTTATTAGCTCGCGTAGTTTGTGGGCTTACAGCAAGCATAGCGCAGCTCCTCAGCTAACAGCTAACACAGCTCATGGGCTAAGAGCTAGCATGGCTACTGAGTTAACGGGTAGGTTAACTACTGGGCTAATGGATAGCATGGCTTCTGGGTTAACGGCAAGCATTGCTATTGTGTTAACAGCTCGTGTAGCTTGTTGGCTAATTGCTGCTGTAGCTTTTAGGCTAGAACTGGGCTAACTGCACTGTAGAGAAAGCAGCAGATGGAGGAGCCGTTAGAACAGGATTTGTGGTCATAAAGTAAACAATGAACTAATGCCAACTCCTGTTCACAAGACACAAGGTCTTACCAAAGCCCATTGGATTTAAGGTACCCCCCCCCTCCCCCACCACTGTTTACATAAGGGATTATGCTAAAACTGTTTGGCCCAACTGCAACATATAGGACCAGGCCCTTATCTATAGGGTAAATCTGGGTGAAAGGTGTGATTTGTACACATTTGTAGATTTGTTGTACAGCATCTTGCCTGAAATATTGTCTTTTTGAATGCATCCCACAGTTGGACTTGAGCTGTAGTTTTTAATCACCTCTGCCAGGCTGTTTACACATTGGCCTGGAGAACTGAGGAGAACCATTCCCTTTCTCACTCGGCATTACAAGGCTTTCAACGTTATGAGAACCGTGTGTTTTTCTCCATTTTGAATTCCCGCTTAACCCTTTGTCAATTCTAAATCAATAATAATGAATTTGTATGAAAGCATGAATCAAGCAAGAATCTAACACCCTGTCCAAACCTGAATACATTTAACAAGAATTCTCTTTTACTAAAAGACAGGAAATTCCAACCAATGTTGGAAAGAGAAAAAATAACTTTGTATAAAGTTGTAACAGAAGTATGTTCTATCCCTGGATGAATCCACCTCCATGACCAACTCCGACATCGAGATTTGAGAAAAAGGTCAAAAGGCTAGTAGTTAGCTAGTGAGTAGCTAGTGGCACACACAGATATCAGCACTCGGTCAGCGAGCTCGGATCCCCTGAGCTGGCAGTGAGAGCTGGCTGCTCGAGTTTAAAGCAGAAATCTCGAGTTTTCTTTTCAGACATGCTGTCCTTCGTACGACTGTTGACACTGACTGTTAATCCGGGCAAATCAAAAACAAACTGGGCCACTATCTGATGCCCCACCGGGCCACAGTTACTCCTGTTGACAGTGGTGTTCGGGAAACACACCTTCAGCCTGTCCAAGTACTTTGTTGACATCGCGCAACAAATGGCCGAAGACTCTAATGACTCACCAGTCACGGCGTCATGTGTGCGTGCACATTCATGCGTGCGTGCACATTCATGCGTGCGTGTGCTTTCATGTGTTCGAGGAACACAGAGGGGCGTTTGCAGGTGAAGGCGCATGCCGTGAAGCGTGGGTTGCGCGCATAAAGAACCGCGGGTTTTCAGCGAAAAATGGCAAAATATTATTTCAACCGACAAACATCACGCCAACGTCTGTTCAACGTCTGAGCGACAATTTCACAAAACCGCCTTTGTTTGCCCGCCTGCGTCACCTTTTCGGTCGCCAGCCCAGATACAGTCAGTCGATTCAAGTCTAAAGGTGCGGGTGGAACCCTCATCACTCTGCAGTGGACTGTGAGCGGCCGCTCGGTTCTGACTCACCACTGATGGAGAACAGAGTGTAGGCCTGCTGTGTTCTGACTCACCACTGATGGAGAACAGAGTGTAGGCCTGCTGGGTTCTGACTCACCACTGATGGAGAACAGAGTGTAGGCCTACTGCGTTCTGACTCACCACTGATGGAGAACAGAGTGTAGGCCTACTGCGTTCTGACTCACCACTGATGGAGAACAGAGTGTAGGCCTGCTGCGTTCTGACTCACCACTGATGGAGAACAGAGTGTAGGCCTGCTGCGTTCTGACTCACCACTGATGGAGAACAGAGTGTAGGCCTGCTGCGTTCTGACTCACCACTGATGGAGAACAGCGTGTAGGCCTGCTGGGTTCTGACTCACCACTGATGGAGAACAGAGTGTAGGCCTGCTGCGTTCTGACTCACCACTGATGGAGAACAGCGTGTAGGCCTGCTGGGTTCTGACTCACCACTGATGGAGAACAGAGTGTAGGCCTGCTGGGTTCTGACTCACCACTGATGGAGAACAGAGTGTAGGCCTGCTGCGTTCTGACTCACCACTGATGGAGAACAGAGTGTAGGCCTGCTGGGTTCTGACTCACCACTGATGGAGAACAGAGTGTAGGCCTGCTCCCCGTCCACCGTGGCCACACACTCCAGCGTGTGGAAGCGACCGGTGCTGACGTTCACACGGCTCTCCACCTCCGTCTTGCCGAACAGCGGGCTGAAGACGGTGATGGTGATGACGTCCTGCTCCTCCAGGGTGGCGTTGACCTGCTGGGAGCACCTGGAGGAGGAGGAGGAGGAGGAGGAGGAGGAGGAGTTCATGAGCCATCATTTACCATGTAAAAAAAAAAAGCAACTATGTCAAAAAATGTGTACACGTAGCAATGAGCATTGATGAAACCCTGTAATAACGCTGATGCAACACTCATAGAACCCGTTGTATCTCATCAGGGAAAAACAAGTCACTGGGGGACGTTATGGTTGGTTTATTCTTCTGCAAATACAGCCAAACCTTTTGTGGCTCTACACCAGACACAGCAGCTCAGGTGGCGTCAGGCAGCCTTGTGGAGGCGCTCATGTGAGTCTCTGCACACACACACACACACACACACACACACACACACACACACACACACACACACACACACACACACACACACACACACACACACACACACACACACACACACACACACACACACACACACACTGCACTGCCGAAGCACGCGGGAGTCAGCAGGAGACACGATGAAGATCTTGGAGGACGGGCCGTTTGTCAAGAGACAGCCACGTATCATGCAACACCTCCGGCTGCAGGGAGTCACTGCACCTCCACTGAGCAGGGAGTCACTGCACCTCCACTGAGCAGGGAGTCACTGCACCTCCACTGAGCAGGGAGTCACTGCACCTCCACTGAGCAGGGAGTCACTGCACCTCCACTGAGCAGGGAGTCACTGCACCTCCACTGAGCAGGGAGTCACTGAAACCCACTGGAGACACCACTGGAGTGTCCCAACACAACGCAGACACGCACGCACACACACACACACACACACACACACACACACACACACACACACACACACACACACACACACACACACACACACACACACACACACACACACACACACACACACAAACCTGCGCGTCTCAGTATGGTTACCTTGCCCACGTTACAGAACAATCATACCAATTCATACCACGGGATGGGAACAATGAGTATGTTTTCTTAGCATCACATGTATTATATTACTGGTTATGTTCCTCTGTTGACCTTCCTTCAGGACTCAACAGGATCTGGCAGCCAGCGACACAAAGCATTATTCACGAGTTAGAGTATATTTATAAGACGTCCCATGACCGGAGAAGGAGCCACCAGGGCCTCAGCCCCGCTGCATCACCTGTGCAGCGTCGTGGCGCTCAGGGCTGTTCAGGCTCATAGACAGAGAAGCTAATGTGGGGCCCTTCAATTCCAATGGAAAAGTGGCAGAATGAAGTTCAGATTATCACCCCGGGGACTCGCTCGTGGCGCTGCCCGGGATTAGCGTTGCCATGGCCACCGGGCCCCGCCCACCCCGCCCGCTTTACATTTGACACGAGATGTCCTCTGTCAGATCAGACGCGCGGGGCACACTCCGCCAATCACAAGTCTTCTCAATCCCTTGTCACATGTGGCCAGTGAGTCATCTCATCCCCATCAACCAATCACGAATTAGCCTCGTCAAATCCCGCGAGCCGGCCGTGCGCTGCCCCCCTCCCCCCGTCCCCCCCTCCCCCCCTCCTCGGGTCACTAAGGTGACTCGTTCCTTCAGCGCCATGCAGGACCATGCAGGGCCATGCAGGGCCATGCAGGACCATGCAGGACCATGCAGGACCATGCAGGACCATGCAGGACCATGCAGGCGAAACATCAGTTCAGTTAAGTTGCACAAGTCCAGTGTATGTGTGTGTGTGTGTGTGTGAGTGTATGTGTGAGTGTGTAACGTTGAACAAACTAAATGTAGACTCAATCACACTGTGCTTGCGAAACAGCACCCAAAGAAAACCATACTAATATACTATACATACTTATATTCACTCGTGACTTCAGTCGTTTAGCAGCACTATTATCCAAAGTGATATAATACATAAAATAAAGAAAAGAAAAACGACAACAAAGATTTTAAATGGGAGTAGCTAGAAACAACATGAAGGCCTGCTTTCTCCAGAGCCCCCCCCCCCTCAGCGTGAGGACCTGAGCTCAGCGGGCCGTACAGAACCCGCCCAGACCCACCTGACGTAGGGCTTCTCGCAGTAGTACCAGGAGATCTGTGGCGCCGGGAAGCCCTCGGCCACGCAGCGCACCTGTCCGTCCACCGGGCCCTCGTGGGACACGATCTCCGGTTTACCTGCGGACCCAACAGAGCGCCGTCAGCGTGCGTCGGTCTCGCCGCGACCTTTGATGGACACCAGATAACTGCGGGCGGGGCGGCGGCGGGCAGCCAGCCGTGAAAAGGTGAGCGGACTCCATTTCCTGGTGTGTCGCACGCGGCCGCTATGTGAGGCTGGGCCGTCGCTCGGGGCAGAAGGGAACCTTTACGGGGAAAAAAAGGAAGGAACAAAGAAAGCCAAACGCCACGACTTACTGATCACAAAGACCGTGAAGGACTGGTTGACAGTGGCGTCGCCGTTGGTGGCGTGGAAGGTGTACACGCCGCCTTCGGCCATTTTCAGGCGCACCAACCTCAGCTCACTGCTGTACCTGGATGCAATAAACCAAAGGCCACGTTTCAGATTATCAAGAGGGTTTCTTTTTCACAGACATTTTTTTGAAGCCACATTTCCAAAAAGCAGCCTGGGTGTTGGTGAACCCTCTGCCCTCATGTTGAGGGGTTGGGCTCGTCTAGTGAAACCTGCGCAGCGTTCTTCAACATCTGCTACAGCATGTTAAACATCACACGGACCTCCACATGTAGCGTGTTCTGTTCCCCAGACCTCCGGAGCCCCGGGCGCCCAAATTAAGTCCTCTCACTTTTGCCGGGGTGGTCTGAAGTATGCTGCTGGATGCGCCTTAAGGGCAGGCCTGCTCTGACACTGGGGTGAGACCACCGTCTCCACTCACCCCTGGCCAGCTGGAAAGCACAAGGTGTTACATTTCACCACGGGGTGGTGGGGGGTGGGGGGGATAAACACCTTAATCCCAGATCCATTAAAGAGGAAAGCCACAGGCTCAGGCTGGAGGCAGAGACACATGTGTGCTGGCCCGGCCTCAAGCAGCCCTTTTAGGAAATGACCAAATCAGACTGGTAAGACCTGCAGTACGAGTATAGCACACTTATCCTGTGCTATCGCGCGATGTCATGCGCTTTCAGTCTCAAAAGAGTTACGAGTCAAGTGAGTGGTGAGAGGAGCGTACCTGTGTAGGTGTACCTGTGTGGATCACACCTGTATCGATTGCACACCTGTGCGGACGTGTACGTGGAGGTGTTTCTGTGTGCAGGTGTACAAATTGCACATCTACAGCAATTGCAGAACTGCATGGATTGCTCACCTGTGTGGAGGCCCCTGTATACATTGTGTACCTGTAACAATTAGGTTGTGTGCATTAGGTTTACCTGTGGGCCTCACATACCTGTCTGAATTGCCTTACCTGTGTGAGTGGTTGTGGGTGGTGATGACGTGGTCGGTGGTGTTGGCCAGGGCCTGTCCCATGAAGGTCCAGGTGAAGCGGTTGGGTGGAGGGTAGGCCTCCATGTTCACCAGCAGGGAGAGGCTCTCACCGGACCGCACCTTGATGGTGCTGTTCTCCACCGGGTGGACGTGGATGAAACCTTTGGCTGAAAGGAACAGGAAGGTGGAAGGTGCTGAGGGTGCCTTTCACACGGAGATGTGTTTCATAACCAGCGTTGTTGTCATTTCAGTGCATTGACGATTCAAGACTGTCAGTATTTGGTCCGACAATCAGAGAACATCCCCCAGAGGGAACATAACTATCATTCAGTTTACCGCGAGAAGACCAACTGCATGCGGCCGGGAGATGCTGTAAAAATCCATTAACTTGAGATGCGAGGAAAATTCCCTGAACCTAATCTTCTCTGCCGTGTTTCCTAGGATTTATAGATCATTAAGTTAACCTCAAATCCGCAACAGACGCCCAATAAAGTTCCTATTTTTTTTCCCCTCCAAAACTATAAAAGCGCACAGTGCTGGCCTGTGATGATGTGTAATACTCTATGTCATCGATTAGAGCTGTTTTTGAAACGGATCCTTGTCCAATGGAGACACAGGCTGTTTGTTTTGGCGTGATGGATGCTGGCTCGGCTCCGTGGGGGGTGCGCTCTTTCTTGGTCTCTCTTTCACGGATGCGGTAATGTTCTCTGTGAGCACATTTGCTTGATTGGGGCTGAAGTGCTGACTCAGGACCTGTTGACTTTGATGTCTTCCCAGCGCTGGCGTCTCGGAGCCCGGGGCGTTTGGCCTCGACTCAGATCAAACTATATTCAGAGTGCTTCATGACAGCAACACACCCACGGCGTTGCCCGACGGCTAGGAACCTAGCCGTCCAGTTCAGTGATGAGGAACCTAGCCGTCCAGTTCAGTGATGAGGAACCTAGCCGTCCCGTTCAGTGATGAGGAACCTAGCCGTCCAGTTCAGTGATGAGGAACCTAGCCGTCCCGTTCAGTGATGAGGAACCTAGCCGTCCCGTTCAGTGATGAGGAACCTAGCCGTCCCGTTCAGTGATGAGGAACCTAGCCGTCCAGTTCAGTGATGAGGAACCTAGCCGTCCCGTTCAGTGATGAGGAACCTAGCCGGCCAGTTCGACCCGGTCGACCCGGTTCAGTGAAGTCCCGGGTGGAACCGTGTGAACCACTGAGCACAACGCGGTCCAAACGGTTAGCATGAGGGCGCCGGCCCGGCGGGGGGTCCTTACCGTAAACGTCCAGCCAGACCGACTCGGTGCTGGCGCCCTTCTCGTTCAGCGCCTGGCACTGGTAGCGGCCGGCGTCCGCGCCGCGCACCGCCGCGATGCGCAGCACGGCGCTGCGCACGTGGGCGAAGGTCTCGGCCAGGATGTGGGAGGCGCTGGCCACCTGAGCTGGCTGCTGTGGATACCAGACGGCACCCTGTCAACGCCCAGAGATCTCCAGAGATTAACCCCGTCTGCACGGCTCCATCCGCGCCACACACACACACACACATGTGTGTGCACACACAAACACACACACACATACCTGCACACACACACACACACACACACACACACACACACATACCTGCACACACACACACACACACACACACACACACACACACACACATACCTGCACACACACACACACACACACACCTGCACACACAGGCTAAGGCACACACACACGGAGGTCTCTCCCCACACATGTGGGGACATGTGTGGGGAGAGATGCACAGACACACACACACACACACACACACACACACACATATATACACACACACACACGCACACACACATCTCTAGGCATAAATATTTGCAGATACACATGCATGCAAATACGCACATGCACATCTCTGCGTAAATATTTGTAGATACACAAGTACATATGCACACACACATACACACAAACATATATATATATATATATGTGTGTGTGTGTGTGCAGGCATGCATATGCACATGCATTCACAACGGCATGCACGTTCAGGTGTTATGTCTCAAGATGAGAAATATTACACACATACAACACATTCCCCGCAAAGCGACGCATACATGGACATGTGTGCACATGCTTTGCTTCTCTCCCTCTCATTCACACGCACACACACACAAACACAAACAAACACACACATATATACATAAACACAGATAGACACAAAGACAATGTCAAATACAAAGACACACACGCGCACACACACACACACACACACACACACACACAAACAAACACAGATGCACGCATCCGTACATGCAGAAATACACACAGAGAACCAGCCACTACAGACGTATACATAAACACAGATACACACAAAGTCAATGACAAATACAAAGACACACACACACACACACACACACACAAACAAACACAGATGCACGCATCCGTACATGCAGAAATACACACAGAGAACACACGCACACAGACACATGGAATACACAAACAACCAAGACGACTCAAGCTTAAGTTAGTTACAAAACTATTTCACAATAAGAGTCCCTCCAAAGACACCCTATCCAATGAAAAGCCTCCTGGCACACCACCTGGCACCAATCAGGGACACCTGACACTTCAGGTGGGACACCACACCAGACTGTGCCTGGCGTTAGCCTCAACACAGTGAGGTGACGGCCTCCACGGTCCCACAGCGGGGACCGCCCCTTTAAGGAGAGTACGCGTGTTCCCGTCGCCATGGCGTTAAACCGGCCAATGGAATCGCTCACATCAGACCGGCGTGATTCATCTCGTGTGAATCATCTCTGAACCAGTGAGGCCACGGAAGACACTCTGCGTACGCTCCCGCCCCCGTGGAACGCAGCGTTCCCTGAGAGACGCTGCCAGGTAGCCTGTCAGTCACTCTCCGTTAGATGGTGACTTTGTAGGCACCGGTCCAAGACCAGCCGCGCGGAAAAGCTCCTCACCGAGCCGGGCGGAGTGATCCACTTCAGCTTGATGTCCCCGTTGGCGTTGCTGGTGTTGCAGCCCAGCGAGAGGCTCTGTCCCTGGGTCAGGATCACACGCTTCGGGGCGTGGAGGTGGACCTCTGGAGGGGCCACCGGGACTGTGGCGAAATAACACTGATCATCATCGTCATCATCACTATCCTCATCATCGTCATCATCACCATCCTCATCATCGTCATCATCACCATCCTCATCATGGTCATCATCATCATCATCACCACCATCCTCATCATCGTCATCATCATCATCATCATCATCATCACCGTCCTCATCATCGTCATCATCATCATCACCATCCTCATCATTATCATCATCATCATTATCATCATCATCATCATCATCGTCATCATCATCATCGTTGTCAACATCGTCATCATCGTCATCATGGTCTGATTAAAGATGATTTTTGTGTATATTTTTGTGTATATCTTTTTTTATCTGTTTATCTTTTATACATTTTAATTTTGAGTCATTTGCACACTCTGAATTGCGCTGCAAATGACTACAAGTTAATAGCAAACAGACACACACACACACAACCAATCCCCCCTCTGGCTCCACACACACACACACACACACACACACACCTCTCCCCTTACCGGGCTTCACGGTCAGCTCGTAGTGGCTGGAGCGGACCGGCGCCGCCCCCAGCCGGCCCGTGCACACGTAGCAGCCCTCGTAGGCCTTGGCTGTGCTGGAGATGGTGATGCCCGTCTCCAGGGCAGCAGAGTACCGGAGGCCCGGGGCCAGCGCCCCGCCCCTGCAGGTCTCCAGCCTCAGGTGGAGCAGGGCGGGGTCGGTGGCCAGGCAGGGGATGGAGGCACTGTCTCCCACCCTGGTCAGGATGCTGAACACTATGGACCTCCGGAAGGCGTTGTCAGGGTCTGT
>JAXIVH010000176.1:69570-79570 GCA_036785325.1 Urophycis tenuis | reverse complement strand
TTCAAGAACACACATGTTAAGACAGGAAAGAGAAACATGCGTCTCTGGGCCTCTGTGGCCAACTTAGGCATACAACGAGACAACGAGACAGCGGCAGAGGAAATGACTATGTGGTGAGGGTTAGTTTCAGTCAATTCCGAGCAGGCGCGCGACATTTTCGGCAGGGGGTGCGGATGCGGGCGCGGTGGGAGAGGGGTGTGTGTGTGTGTGTGTGTGTGTGTGTGGGGGGGGGGGGGGGGGGGGGGGTGCATGTCAAGGGGGGGACCACTCTACCTCTGTCTCCTTTTTTTAAAAAAAACACTCTCCCCTCCCATGCTGAAGAACAGATGAGCTGACAGTGCGCACAAACTATATCGGACAAGTGCCTTGTCCTTTGTGACACACACACACACACGCACGCACGCACGAGCAGTCATACCATGGCAATGAGGCTGTTGTTGTTTTTAGTTTTGCATGTGTTAAGTTTTAAATCGGTTAAACTATCTGAAGTTGGTCCTCTTCTCACACCCCCGCGTCTTGTTCCGCAAAAAAAGTCATCGGTCACAGCCGCTTCGGGGACTCTGTTGGCGTGATGCTGCTGAGATCATTGTACAGTGTATTAACAAAAAGAATCACACTGAAACACGGATTTCTTCACATACGTTCGCCACCGTGTGACGTTGACACGCTGACTGATGAGGGACGCGCGACGTCCAAGGCGGATGAGCGTGGAAAGGGATATCTGCAACAGATGCTTTGGCTTATGGATTCCATGCTGACCGCCAACTGCATTCCGACATCGATTTGTATTCTGGATGCGAATATTCTTTTTTTTTATTAACATTTAAAAAATACAATTGACAGTCTGATCCAGATTCATGTTTGCTTTGGACCCCTGCAGCAGTCCCGCACGCATGGCCCCCCGTCGGGAGAGATCGCGCAGCAACCGAATTCCTGCAATTCCAGCATGTTTCTGATGACGTCAGCCCCGCCGGCGGAGGAAACCGGGACGACCAAACGTCCGTTGGCTATGCGAGGGGATTGGAGAACACGGTCTAGCTTCAATTTTCAATTTTAGGATCAATTTCTTCCCCTCCCCGTCTTATACATTTGAGAGCGACAGACCACTCTTAAAGGGCTCGGATGGCTGAGGGCCTGGAAACAAGATCTCTAATTGGACTACCTCAACCCGTTCACCTCCTGTAAAACAACCGCCCAATTACAGCCATTGATTTTACCATCAGCCCAAATGACTTCATAGTATGAGGGTGGGGGTGGTGGTGGGGGGGGGGGGGGAAATGATTACTTCTGTGGAAAGCGATTACCACAATTTTATTTTGGTCAAATTCACAAATGTATCCTTCTGCAGCCGCGGGGATGTTGCTGCTGAATATTGCGCTGTCATTATGATTGTAAGGGTTTCAGGTTTCACGAGCAGCGAGGCTGTGAACACTCCAACGCTTTGCTAGCTAGCAGTCAGCGCTAGCTAGCAGTCAGCGCTAGCCCCTGCTGGCTTTAAACCCAACATGTGTTTTATATTCGCTGTTATTCCACGACAACCACAGCACAACAAGCAGCAGAATTTATGTCCAATTTGACCTCAAATTGAACTCGGTGTACCCCCCGCCCCCCAAACCCCACCTCTTCTCTCCCTTCGTGGATTTAGCCGTAATGCTTCGGAATGCCTGGAGACCCCCTGGACTGGACCGGGCTGGTCTGAGGTGGGCCGGGCTGGTCTGAGGTGGGCCGCGCGGTGGCAGGGAGCAGCAGAATGGGCCCATTGAGCGCAGGGCCAACAGGGGTAAGACAACCAGGCTGGAGGTTGGGGTACTGAGGCTTGTTTTAACTCTTGCATGTGATTTAGTCCCCCGGCCCGGAGGGGGACGGCCCCGCCTCCCCACAGTCACAGCGCCTCTTTGTTCCGCCTTCGCATGCTTCGCCAGAATCCGCGTGTGTCTTGTCTTTTTTTTTTTTTGTAGACCTCCTCCGAGACCAAAGAGACGAGGCAAGAATTGGGGTTAGGGTTAGGGTTATTTTTCTGAAGAGAGAAAAGGCCGTGGGGTCAGTTCGCCGTGAGACCAGCATCATCTGAAGCTATGCTGCGTCCTGCGAGGGGAGCTCTTTATTTAGTCCTCATTCCCCCCCGCCCCTTGTTTTTGCTCATTCAGGCCAAATATAAATAGACAAAAGACAAGGAAAGTTATGGATTTGATTGTTGTTGAAGTGAAGGAGGCTGAACTTTCACAAAATGACCTCGAAGCCACAAGAGAAGGCAGGGCTAGGAGGTGACCTTGGGTGTGACTCTCAGCTCATCGCGTTAGGGCTGACTACCTTAGGCCATGAGCTGTATGATATGATATGGAGGTGAGAAGTCATGAGAAAGCTGCTGGAAACGTTCTAAAGATCTAACAACTACCTCCACAGCAGTCCCTCAGTGGGAGGATCTGGGTAGATGTAAATCTTTAGATTTTGATGTTTGGATTAAACATAGATTTTACACATTCTAAGATCTACTAAAGATGAAGTGCTTGAAGTGTTTACTCTCTAAATCGCGTGTTAAGACACATTTATAGTTACATCTACCAGATGACAACCAAAGACCTGCATTACTATGATGTTTGTGAGCGTTCCAAAACCAACAAGACTAGGTTGTTTTACCTCATCATATTGACCCCTCCACAGCAAACGCACACACAAAACCTTGTTTTATTTCACATAAAAACCTGCGTTTTTTGTGAACTTTGGACCTCGTGATTCTCACAATGACTTCCTATCAACACGACTTTCAAAAAAGATTTCATCTTTTATTTGCGGGTGACCCACAAAGTGATGAAAAGTCATCCCTTGTAACAGAATACACTGTGAAAAGTAAGATTTGGCATTTCCTTTAACATTTAACACCGGTCACATGACCACATTGTTCGTCCATTGTAGCCAACCATAAACCAGTTGACACGGCAACGACCAGCAGCCAACCTGACAGAGGAGAGGAAGTGTCAGGCCAACACATGTTCTAAATATAGCGTTGTCCAACCAAGCCTCTTGAATGAGTCTGGCCGAGGCCTGGTGCTCTGAGAGCGCTGCTGTGTTCAGGGTCACAGCTGCACCGCGGCACACGCCTCCCAATACAGACATTATCCACCTGGCTACGCGCTATCATACCTGCTACTGTAGCTACCTGCTATCATACCTGCTGCTGTAGCTACCTGCTATCATACCTGCTACTGTAGCTACCTGCTATCATACCTGCTACTGTAGCTACCTGCTATCATACCTGCTACTGTAGCTACCTGCTATCATACCTGCTACTGTAGCTACCTGCTATCATACCTGCTACTGTAGCTACCTGCTATCATACCTGCTACTGTAGCTACCTGCTATCATACCTGCTACTGTAGCTTCCTGCTATCATACCTGCTACTGTAGCTACCTGCTATCATACCTGCTACTGTAGCTACCTGCTATCATATACACCTGCTACTGTAGCTACCTGCTATCATACCTGCTGCTGTAGCTACCTGCTATCATACCTGCTACTGTAGCTACCTGCTATCATATACACCTGCTACTGTAGCTACCTGCTATCATATACACCTGCTACTGTAGCTACCTGCTATCATATACACCTGCTACTGTAGCTACCTGCCACTGTAGGTATCTGTTATCATATACACCTGCTATCATATAGACCTACTACAGTAGGAACCTGCTATCAGATAGACCTACCACTGTAGCTACCTGTTATCATATATACGCCTATCTGCTATCATAATGGCTGGCTAATGGAGCTTTCATAGCTTCCTGATACTGTAGTTTACACCTGTATCTATAGTGACCTCCTATCAAAGTATAGTGCCACGTGCTAGATTAGCTAGCTGCTAACGTAGTGTGCTGCTACCTGCTAGCTACCTGCTGTTATTTCCCCTTGCGAACTCCTATCATAACTGCCTGCTTCTGTTGCTTCCTGCTCCATGCTACACTGTATGTAGCCACACACAGCAGACAGAGCTATTCAAAATCTTAAGCAAAATATTGAGTAAAAATAAATTGTTGATATGTAGGCTACTGTACTTACAAGCGGCAATCATTGCTGGATACAAAACCAGTGGCGGAAGAAACCCAGTTTGTAACGTTGATAATACATTGAATGGGAGGGCTTTAGCCAGCAGGCCATGAGCTCAGTCCCCATTGTTGTACCTCGGTTGGTGGTAGATGGTGACTTGGTGACAGAAATGTGTCAAAGTCTTTGAGATCGACACTTTAAGGGATTCATCCTTTGGCAAGATTGTACTTCTATATTACTGATGAATTAGCAAACAGAGTATATTGCAGAGTATGTTGACAGCCTTATAACTGCAGGGTGGGAGACATTTGCTTTGGCAATCAGACAAAATGGAGAAGGGATCCCAAAGGTGTCTGTATCGTATGTAACCCATACGATGATGATGATGATGATGATGATGTCAGCCAGTGCGTTGGTTTGAGTCCAGTTGACATAAAGCCCCCGAGGAAGAGAAAGCGAGGGACGTCAGTTCTGGAATGTAAGTGAGACGAGTGTTGGCCGTTGAGGAAGTCAGGCAGACAGGTGCTGTCTGTGGTGTCGCTCCAGGCCTCCCACTGAAATGGTTTTTATCTTCGTCAGCCAACTCAAGTCATGGCCTCCAACCGCTCCCTCTGTAGGGTAGAACCCTGAAAGTTCTGGGTTTTTAAAATGTTTATGATTGTTTTAAATCGTCCAGCTGAACTCACGGTTTTACAGTAGACGCTTTGGATGAACTATCCGCCGTGTGTTCATATTATATTTATTGTATGAATTGACCTATTGCCTATTTTCTTAAAAGCCACTTTACTTTGAAAGATGCGCTGCGGAGCCGGTCGATGAGGACCATTACTTTGAAAGACACCATAGGAGCTGCTCAGGTGTCAGCAGATGTGGAAGAGATACTGTGTGGTGAAGACAGCGCTGCCATGCCTGTAGGTTCAATGGTCACCTGCACACCAGGAAACACATCCTCTTTTTCACCACACTGGTTCCTATTTGCTCCCATCTTCCTTGTTCGTAGGAACCCAATGTCCACACAAACACATGTAGATTAAACATGTCTATTTGTTTTGTGGCCCATAAAATGGCCGCTGTGGCTGTGGCAGTGGCACAACACTAGCATTTATAGCCTGATGAGTTTTTGGTAAACTTGGAAGAGACTTGATGGAACTGGATCACAAGAGGGTGAGAGTGAGAGCAGCATGACACTGTGTGTGTGTGTAGGTGTGTGTGTGTGTGTGTGTGTGTGTGTGTGTGTAGGTGTGTGTGTGTGTGTGTGTGTAGGTGTGTGTGTGTGTGTGTGTAGGTGTGTGTGTAGGTTTGTGTAGGTGTGTGTGTGTGTGTGTGTGTGTAGGTGTGTGTGTATGTGTAGGTGTGTGTGTGTGTGTGTGTGTGTGTGTGTGAAGGTGTGTGTGTGTGTGTGTGTGTGTGTGTGTGTGTGTGTGTGTGTGTGTGTGTGTAGGTGTGTGTGTGTGTGTGTGTGTGTGTGTGCGTGCGTGCAATGTAATGTCATTGCATGTGAAAGAATTTTTGCCGCTCAACGTCAACAATAAAAGTTTGCTTAGGAACATGTAAATACGTCATGTAAAACATCTCAATACGCCCTCTTTTAATGAACGTTGACTCTCTCGTATGTTGGCCAGCGCTTCACACAGATGAATAAAATATGTGGAGATACTTCCACAGTGTGCTCAGTTCAACATGCACCATTAAACAAGGAAGAACCTTGTGTTCATGGTCCGTTCAGTGCCCCTGAATCGTCTTTTTATTATCATCTTAAATGTCTGAGCCGTAGTAACTCACCTGTAATGGTGACCTGAGAGTGCACCAGGTGTCCCTGACATGAGAGTGAGGGGTGACCTGAGAGTGAGGGGTGACCTGAGAGTGAGGGGTGACATGAGAGTGAGGGGTGACCTGAGAGTGAGGGGTGATATGAGAGTGAGGGGTGACCTGAGATGTGAGCAGTGACATGAGAGTGAGAGGTGACCTGAGAGTGAGAGGTGACCTAAGAGTGAGGGGTGACATGAGAGTGAGCGGTGACATGAGAGTGAGAGGTGACCTGAGAGTGAGAGGTGACCTAAGAGTGACCGGTGACCTGAGAGTGAGAGGGTGACCTGAGAGTGACCGGTGACCTGAGAGTGAGAGGGTGACCTGAGAGTGAGCGGTGACATGAGAGTGAGAGGTGACCTAAGAGTGAGGGGTGACCTGAGAGTGAGAGGTGACCTGAGAGTGACCGGTGACCTGAGAGTGAGAGGGTGACCTGAGAGTGAGCGGTGACATGAGAGTGAGCGGTGACCTGAGAGTGAGCGGTGACATGAGAGTGAGCGGTGACCTGAGAGTGAGCGGTGACCTGAGAGTGAGCGGTGACATGAGAGTGAGAGGGTGACCTGAGAGTGAGCGGTGACATGAGAGTGAGCGGTGACCTGAGAGTGAGCGGTGACATGAGAGTGAGCGGTGACCTGAGAGTGAGCGGTGACCTGAGAGTGAGCGGTGACCTGAGAGTGAGCGGTGACATGAGAGTGAGGGGTGACATGAGAGTGAGTGGTGACCTGAGAGTGAGCGGTGACCTGAGAGTGAGCGGTGACATGAGAGTGAGCGGTGACATGAGAGTGACCGGTGACATGAGAGTGAGCGGTGACATGAGAGTGAGTGGTGACCTGAGAGTGAGCGCTGACCTGAGAGTGAGCGGTGACCTAAGAGTGAGCGGTGACCTGAGAGTGAGAGGTGACCTAAGAGTGAGTGATGGTCTCACTATAGAGCACCTTACTACTCAAGAGAAGGTAAATATCCACTTGGAACCGAGTGCAGAGAAATATCAGCAGTGCTCTGTCTGAATACAGTCAATAAGATTATACTGAAGTGCTAAAGTACTTGATATAAAAAATGTGATACATATTCATGATAACAAGCTCATAAGCTCACAAGCTCGTTCCTCCCCTTGAGGGAACAAAAGGGTGGATTAACTAATTAACTACGTTTAGTTGTCCTCTCTCACCTTCGGCTCCATCTTTGTGAGAAACAAAGTTAATTAATAGCAACTCAAATTTACACTTCTGGATACTTTAGCATTAAAGTAAAGGCACTGAATTACTCATTTCAACCTCTGGTTGTGCAGAGAGAGAACATTGGGGTGACACAGCTGACATAATTCATAGTGTTTAGTTTTCGGGTTAACAACGGCTTGAAGGTACTGCCTGGGAACCTCCTCAGGTCTGAGTCAGCTTGAGCGTGTTCAGTCAGAGCACTGCAGTGTGAGCTCCATGGGATGAGACCATAACGATAAACTGATGCTGGTATGATCGTAAGCAAATGTTTAGCAACATCATCATCTATTAGCAGTCCAGTAACGAGTAAATGAACAACAGGGAATTCCTTGGAAACTTTGCAGCCAGGGAATGATCGGATCAGAGCTTATTTGACTATCAGCTAGACAGCACAGCCAGCTCCATATTCACCCTGCAAATTTGTATCAAAAAACATTTACATAGAATAATATTTACACATGTATTAGCCGCCACGAACCCAAGAAAGTTTCAAATCTTTGACTCATCGACACACACACACGCCTGCATGCACACGTACGCACACACATCCATGCAAATACACACATTGCAAACATAACCTACTTCTCTGTGTCTGGCCTACGCATGCCTATACCACGCGTGAGCCAGCCTCCCCTCCTCTCAGTTAACCAAACCGCGAGAAACCAATTCCAATGTTGATTACTCGCATATTCCCTCAGAGAGTGTTTGTCCCTCGAACTGTGAAGCAGCCAAGTGATGAGTGGGCGGTTTCACACCAGCAGACTCAGTGCTGCGCTGTGTTGCTGCTGTGAAGGCTGACCGTCCTCAGCTGATTGATCAGCAGCGTCTGAACCGAGGGCCCCCCCTCACACGGAATGTCATGGTCTCTCCCCCTCTCTCTCCCCCCCCACTCCCCCCTCTCTCCCCCCCTCTCCCCCTCTCTCCCCCTCTCTCTCTCCCCCCCACTCCCCCCTCTCTCTCCCCCTCTCCCCCCCCCTCTCCCCCCCCACTTCCCCCTCTCTCTCCCCCCTGCACTACCTCAGTGTTGACCAGTGACATCATTTCCTTCATCATGAAAGGTGGAGAGAGAGAGTGGCTGACATGACGACTGGAGCATCTTTCCACTCACCTGGACAACATTTTGTGGGGGGTTTTTGCGTTCTAGTTTTTTCTTTCTCTGGCACATTTAGTGCTGGAGAAAGAAGAAGAAGAAGAAGAAGAAGAAAGCCCAAACAGCCATCACAGAGCAGTATTATGTACGTGTGAGAAAATGTTTGGCTGGCGTTTCTCTTATTTGCTGGATGGAAATATCGGGGTTCTTTAACCCCACGTGACCACACACCTGCCAGCTTCACCTGCACCCCAAACACACTCTGAACCCCGAACCCCAGGTTGAGACAACACACCCTCTCACTGCCTCGTCAGGGTGAGACAACACACCCTCTCACTGCCTCGTCAGGTTGAGACAACACACCCCCTCTCACTGCCCTCGTCAGGGTGAGACAACACACCCTCTCACTGCCTCGTCAGGTTGAGACAACACACCCTCTCACTGCCTCGTCAGGGTGAGACAACACACCCTCTCACTGCCTCGTCAGGGTGAGACAACACACCCCTCTCACTGCCTCGTCAGGTTGAGACAACACACCCTCTCACTGCCTCGTCAGGGTGAGACACCAACACCCTTTCACTGCCTCGTCCAACACACCCTCTCACTGCCTCATCAGGGTGAGACAACACACCCTCTCACTGCCTCGTCAGGGTGAGACAACACACCCTCTCACTGCCCTCGTCAGGGTGAGACACCACACCCTCTCACTGCCTCGTCAGGGTGAGACACCACACCCTTTCACTGCCTCGTCAGGGTGAGACACCACACCCTTTCACTGCCTCGTCCAACACACCCTCTCACTGCCTCGTCAGGGTGAGACACCACACCCTCTCACTGCCTCGTCAGGGTGAGACAACACACCCTCTCACTGCCTCGTCAGGGTGAGACAACACACCCTCTCACTGCCTCGTCAGGGTGAGACAACACACCTCTCACTGCCTCGTCAGGTTGAGACAACACACCCTCTCACTGCCTCGTCAGGGTGAGACAACACACCCTCTCACTGCCTCGTCAGGGTGAGACAACACACCCCTCACTGCCTCGTCAGGGTGAGACACCACACCCTCTCACTGCCTCGTCAGGGTGAGACACCACAACCCTTTCACTGCCTCGTCAGGGTGAGACACCACACCCTTTCACTGCCTCGTCCAACACACCCTCTCACTGCCTCGTCAGGGTGAGACACCACACACCCTCTCACTGCCTCGTCAGGGTGAGACAACACACCCTCTCACTGCCTCGTCAGGGTGAGACAACACACCCTCTCACTGCCTCGTCAGGGTGAGACAACACACCCTTTCACTGCCTCGTCAGGGTGAGACAACAACACCCTCTCACTGCCTCGTCAGGGTGAGACAACAACACCCTCTCACTGCCTCGTCAGGTGAGACACCACACCCTCTCACTGCCTCGTCAGGGTGAGACACCACACCCTCTCACTGCCTCGTCCAACACACCCTCTCACTGCCTCGTCAGGGTGAGACACCACACCCTCTCACTGCCTCGTCAGGGTGAGACAACACACCCTCTCACTGCCTCGTCAGGGTGAGACACCACACCCTCTCACTGCCTCGTCCAACACACCCTCTCACTGCCTCGTCAGGGTGAGACAACACACCCTCTCACTGCCTCGTCAGGGTGAGACACCACATCCTCTCACTGCCTCGTCAGGGTGAGACAACACACCCTCTCACTGCCTCGTCAGGGTGAGACAACACACCCTCTCACTGCCTCGTCAGGGTGAGACAACACACCCTCTCACTGCCTCGTCAGGGTGAGACAACACACCCCTTTCACTGCCTCGTCAGGGTGAGACAACACACCCTCTCACTGCCTCGTCAGGGT
>JAXIVH010000176.1:54570-64570 GCA_036785325.1 Urophycis tenuis | reverse complement strand
GGCCAACAGAGGGGATGAAGACAGGGACCAAGACAGAGAGACAGAGAGAGAGAGAGACAGAGAGAGACAGAGAGAGAGAGAGAGAGAGACAGAGAGAGTAAGAGAGAGAGAGAGAGAGAGAGAGAGACAGAGAGAGTAAGAGAGCGAGAGAGAGACAGAGAGAGAGAGAGAGAGCCAGAGAGAGACAGAGAGAGTAAGAGAGAGACAGAGAGCGAGAGAGAGACAGAGAGAGTGAGAGAGAGACAGAGAGCGAGAGAGAGACAGAGAGAGTGAGAGAGAGACAGAGAGCGAGAGAGAGACAGAGAGACAGAGAGAGAGAGAGAGAGAGAGAGAGACAGAGAGAGAGAGAGAGCGAGAGAGAGAACAAACATGGATGAACTTGCCATCACTGCTGACTATCGTCTCCTAACGAGACTCTAGTTACACTGTCTCGGCCTCTCACACGCCCCCAGGGATGTTTTCAAGCCAAGCAGCAAATGTACTCCGAGGTCAAAGGTCGCGACACGCTTTACGGACCATTGTTTGTTTTGGCCGCGTTTGTTTACTTAACGGCGGACCAATCGATGGGTCTCTCACAGGGCTGGCGTCTTAATCAGGCCCCATGGTGCCCCTCGTTAAGCACACACACACACACACACTCACACGCACAGACACACACACACACACACACACACACACACACACACACACACACACACACACACACACATACACAGACACACACACACACACACACACTCACACGCACAGACACACACACACACACACACACACACACACAAACACACACACACATACACAGACACACACACACACTCACACACACACACACACTCACACACACACACACACACACACACACACACACACACATACACACATAGACACACACACACACTCACACACACACTCACACACACACACACACACACACACACACACACACACACACACACACACACACACACACACAGTGGAGCGGGGGTGAGAAACGTGAGCCAGCTGAGCGTGGCATGGCATGGCGTGCATGGCGTGCGTGCGCGGCGTGCGTGGCGTGCGTGGTACCCCCAGTGGGGCCCGGTGCCCCCGGCGCGGCGTGGGGAGACCAGGCGGCGGTCCAGGCCGTCCGGCTGGCGTCGGGTTTCACCACCAGACTGATGTTACGCATCAAACAAACTAAAGAGAGCTCTAATCTAATCGTCGCAACATCACTCGTGCAGCCAAATATACCCAAATCAGATTGCCTCTCACTCTCACGCAGCAAAACGAGATACTGTTTCATCCCCCTCACCCCCCATCCCTCCCCCCTCCTCCCCCTTCCTCCCCCACCCGGCCTCCCACTCTGGTGGGACGGTGGCTTCAGGACGGGCCTCGTTATGTTTTCCCAGCGTGGTAAATGATCTCCACCGTGTCAGTAAATCATATTTCTGCCTCGAGTCAAAGCCGTGTTTGAGTGAAGGCCAACTATTTTAAAGACCCGTTGGAACGCTTTCTAGGAAATCACCATCGGCTCCCGACCTCCGAGGCCCTGATCATGTGAAGAGAAGATGTCTCCATAAAGATGCTTTCTGATCTGCTCTCATTGTGGCTCGCTTTCTCTGTCGTAAATAAGTTGTTTTCTGCTTTTGTCTTGTGTGCTCCCGTGTCCCTCAAAGCTGTTGCCCCGCTGACAACACTGACTCTACACAGAACCCAACACTGACTCTACACAGAACCCAACACTGACTCTACACAGAACCCAACACTGACTCTACACAGAACCCAACACTGACTCTACACAGAACCCAACACTGACTCCACACAGAACCCAACACTGACTCTACACAGAACCCAACACTGACTCTACACAGAACCCAACACTGACTCTACACAGAACCCAACACTGACTCCACACAGAACCCAACACAGAACCCAACACTGACTCTACACAGAACCCAACACTGACTCCACACAGAACCCAACACTGACTCTACACAGAACCCAACACTGACTCCACACAGAACCCAACACTGACTCTACACAGAACCCAACACTGACTCCACACAGAACCCAACACTGACTCTACACAGAACCCAACACTGACTCAGCACAGAACCAGTGAGCACCGTTTATTCAAGAAGAACCACACCAGAAATCATCTTGGCAAAAACATCAATTCCATTAAGGGAGTTAATACAATGTGTCAGGCTGAGCCCCTCCCAGTTCGTAGGAGGGAGACTCTAAGAGTTAACTGTCTAACTGTTTGTGTCCACGCTAACTGTCTGTCTGTGTCCACACTAACTGTCTGTCTGTGTCCACACTAACTGTCTGTCTGTGTCCACGCTAACTGTCTGTCAGTGTCCACGCTAACTGTCTGTCTGTGTCCACGCTAACTGTCTGTCTGTGCCCACGCTAACTGTCTGTCTGTGTCCACGCTAACTGTCTGTTCGTGTCCACGCTAACTGTCTGTCTGTGTCCACGCTAACTGTCTGTCTGTGTCTACACTAACTGTCTGTCTGTGCCCACACTAACTGTCTGTCTGTGCCCACACTAACTGTCTGTCTATGTCCACACTAACTGTCTGTCTGTGCCCACACTAACTGTCTGTCTGTGTCCACACTAACTGTCTGTCTGTGTCCACACTAACTGTCTGTCTGTGTCCACACTAACTGTCTGTCTATGTCCACACTAACTGTCTGTCTGTGTCCACACTAACTGTCTGTCTGTGCCCACACTAACTGTCTGTCTGTGTCCACACTAACTGTCTGTCTGTGCCCACACTAACTGTCTGTCTATGTCCACACTAACTGTCTGTCTGTGTCCACACTAACTGTCTGTCTGTGCCCACACTAACTGTCTGTCTGTGTCCACACTAACTGTCTGTCTGTGTCCACACTAACTGTCTGTCTGTGTCCACACTAACTGTCTGTCTGTGTCCACACTAACTGTCTGTCTGTGCCCACACTAACTGTCTGTCTGTGTCCACACTAACTGTCTGTCTGTGCCCACACTAACTGTCTGTCTGTGTACACACTAACTGTCTGTCTGTGCCCACGCTAACTGCCTGTCTGTGTCCACGCTAACTGTCTGTCTGTGTCCACGCTAACTGTCTGTCTGTGTCCACGCTAACTGTCTGTCTGTGTCCACGCTAACTGTCTGTCTGTGTCCACGCTAACTGTCTGTCTGTGTCCACACTAACTGTCTGTCTGTGTACACACTAACTGTCTGTCTGTGCCCACGCTAACTGCCTGTGCCCACGCTAACTGTCTGTCTGTGTCCACGCTAACTGTCTGTCTGTGTCCACACTAACTGTCTGTCTGTGTCCACGCTAACTGTCTGTCTGTGCCCACGCTAACTGTCTGTCTGTGCCCACGCTAACTGTCTGTCTGTGCTCACGCTAACTGTCTGTCTGTGTCCACGCTAACTGTCTGTCTGTGCCCACACTAACTGTCTGTCTGTGCCCACACTAACTGTCTGTCTGTGTCCACACTAACTGTCTGTCTGTGCCCACACTAACTGTCTGTCTGTGTCCACACTAACTGTCTGTCTGTGCCCACACTAACTGTCTGTCTGTGTCCACACTAACTGTCTGTCTGTGTCCACACTAACTGTCTGTCTGTGCCCACACTAACTGTCTGTCTGTGTCCACACTAACTGTCTGTCTGTGTCCACACTAACTGTCTGTCTGTGCCCACGCTAACTGTCTGTCTGTGTCCACGCTAACTGTCTGTCTGTGTCCACGCTAACTGTCTGTCTGTGTCCACGCTAACTGTCTGTCTGTGTCCACGCTAACTGTCTGTCTGTGTCCACACTAACTGTCTGTCTGTGTACACACTAACTGTCTGTCTGTGCCCACGCTAACTGCCTGTGCCCACGCTAACTGTCTGTCTGTGTCCACGCTAACTGTCTGTCTGTGTCCACACTAACTGTCTGTCTGTGTCCACGCTAACTGTCTGTCTGTGTCCACGCTAACTGTCTGTCTGTGCCCACGCTAACTGTCTGTCTGTGCCCACGCTAACTGTCTGTCTGTGCCCACGCTAACTGTCTGTCTGTGCCCACGCTAACTGTCTGTCTGTGTCCACGCTAACTGTCTGTCTGTGCCCACACTAACTGTCTGTCTGTGCCCACACTAACTGTCTGTCTGTGTCCACACTAACTGTCTGTCTGTGCCCACACTAACTGTCTGTCTGTGTCCACACTAACTGTCTGTCTGTGCCCACACTAACTGTCTGTCTGTGTCCACACTAACTGTCTGTCTGTGTCCACACTAACTGTCTGTCTGTGCCCACACTAACTGTCTGTCTGTGTCCACACTAACTGTCTGTCTGTGCCCACAATAACTGTCTGTCTGTGTCCACGCTAACTGTCTGTCTGTGTCCACACTAACTGTCTGTCTGTGTCCACACTAACTGTCTGTCTGTGCCCACACTAACTGTCTGTCTGTGTCCACACTAACTGTCTGTCTGTGCCCACACTAACTGTCTGTCTGTGCCCACACTAACTGTCTGTCTGTGCCCACACTAACTGTCTGTCTGTGTACACACTAACTGTCTGTCTGTGTCCACACTAACTGTCTGTCTGTGCCCACACTAACTGTCTGTCTGTGTCCACACTAACTGTCTGTCTGTGCCCACACTAACTGTCTGTCTGTGCCCACACTAACTGTCTGTCTGTGTCCACACTAACTGTCTGTCTGTGTACACACTAACTGTCTGTCTGTGCCCACGCTAACTGTCTGTCTGTGCCCACGCTAACTGTCTGTCTGTGTCCACGCTAACTGTCTGTCTGTGCCCACACTAACTGTCTGTCTGTGTCCACACTAACTGTCTGTCTGTGTACACACTAACTGTCTGTCTGTGCCCACACTAACTGTCTGTCTGTGTCCATGCTAACTGTCTGTCTGTGTCCACACTAACTGTCTGTCTGTGTCCACGCTAACTGTCTGTCTGTGCCCACACTAACTGTCTGTCTGTGTCCATGCTAACTGTCTGTCTGTGTCCACACTAACTGTCTGTCTGTGTCCACACTAACTTTCTGTCTGTGTCCACACTAACTGTCTGTCTGTGCCCACACTAACTGTCTGTCTGTGCCCACACTAACTGTCTGTCTGTGCCCACACTAACTGTCTGTCTGTGTCCACACTAACTGTCTGTCTGTGTACACACTAACTGTCTGTCTGTGCCCACGCTAACTGTCTGTCTGTGCCCACGCTAACTGTCTGTCTGTGTCCACGCTAACTGTCTGTCTGTGCCCACACTAACTGTCTGTCTGTGTCCACACTAACTGTCTGTCTGTGTACACACTAACTGTCTGTCTGTGCCCACACTAACTGTCTGTCTGTGTCCATGCTAACTGTCTGTCTGTGTCCACACTAACTGTCTGTCTGTGTCCACGCTAACTGTCTGTCTGTGCCCACACTAACTGTCTGTCTGTGTCCATGCTAACTGTCTGTCTGTGTCCACACTAACTGTCTGTCTGTGTCCACACTAACTGTCTGTCTGTGTCCACACTAACTGTCTGTCTGTGTCCACACTAACTGTCTGTCTGTGTCCACGCTAACTGTCTGTCTGTGTCCACACTAACTGTCTGTCTGTGTCCACACTAACTGTCTGTCTGTGTCCACACTAACTGTCTGTCTGTGTCCACGCTACCTGTCTGTACCACTTTGTGACGCTGACTAGCGTGGCTGGGCTGCTGGGCTGGCGGGAGGGGTCAGGAGGGGGCGGGGCTGGCGGGAGGGGGCGGGGCTTGGGAGTTTTGAAGGTGTTGAGTGTTGAAGATTCTTGTCAACAAAGAGAGAGGCACAGGCTGGCCAGGCTTTTCTCATTTGAAGAATTAAATCAATTGTTGGATGTGATCTCATTGATAACATTGTTGAAATCACTGTCAATGTGTCCAGGTTATTTTGAGCTGCAGGCTGGTGAAATGTTATGTTGTTTCGCCTGAAGCAAAAACACACTAGTTTAGTCTTATGTTTAGTCTTTAAAATAAAACACGACTTCTTGCAATATGCTGTGAGATTTTTCTTCTCTCAACAATATGTGGACATTTTGATGTATTTTAAGATATTTAAAATATGTTAAAATGTATCATTTTTATTATAATATATTTTGTAAGATATTTTTTTAAACCAAATATAAATAAATATTCAGTTTGACAGCTTACGATATCGGTAAGGCTGAGATATTGTCCTGAGGAGACCCTAGTGGGTACAGAGGACATACTATCTAAGTTAAGGAAATGTGAAATGCTAATTCCCACACCCAGAGCTATTTTAAAATAACGACTTCAAAATGGTGGCCGATAACCCTAACCCTATATGCATGGCCCGATCGCTAAGCTTTCGCTGCTCGTCTGTGGGAGTTGACCTAACAAGTGAGAACGTTGCATGACGTCCTCACCATAGCTCTGCCTGGTCAGCACACCGCGATATCACCCAATGTGGAAATATAACAGCAATATCACCCAACATGGAAATATCACAGCAATATAACCCAAACGTGGAAATATCACAGCAATATCACCCAACATGGAAATATCACAGCAATATAACCCAAACGTGGAAATATCACAGCAATATCACCCAACATGGAAATATCACAGCAATATAACCCAACGTGGAAATATCACAGCAATATCACCCAACACAGAAATATCACAGCAATATAACCCAAACGTGGAAATATCACAGCAATATCACCCAACACAAAAATATCACAGCAATATCTTAATCAATATCAGCCCCAAACGAGGGCATCAAAACTCAAGAAATATTAAATGTGCTCATGCTACTTATTTTTCTCCACCACAGGGTCAAGAGGTCACAGGTCATGGGGTCGGCTGTGGCAGCCAACCCACGATTAGCGGCCCGAGGATCAAATACGGCCCGACCTAGTGACACGATGTCTAACCTGCCATGAAGTGAAATACCTGCCACTACCACCACTACCACTTGTACTCCTAATCATAACAATAACACAACTTCTACCAATAGGAGCAACAATCACATCTGCACATAAAACAATGTTTACTGGTCCAATATAATAAATAAACCCCAGGCAATTTGTCCCTGAGAGAACTAGTTGGAGAACCCTGAGCTATGGTAATCGCTGCGGCGGTGCAAACTACCGTCAATTGCAGAAGTCCTCAGAGTTTGAACAGCAGGGTTTTCGTTGCAGGTATTTGGCTGTCACTGGTCCTCAGAGGCGGCTGGCTGTTTTCGTGGCCCCGCGGTGTGTTTTCCATTACGTTGACACGTGCGCCCTCTGGTGGGAAATGACAGTAACTGCTGTTGTTGGAGTGGTAAGTAGTACATTATACAGCGTATGTAGAGCTTCAAGTCCTCAGTCGTAGCGCGCACGCAGCCCACACATAAGGCAGGGTGAACCAATCACAGGGATTAAACTGCTCGAAAGAGGTACTCTACTCAGAAATGGACTCGGGTCCATACAAAACACAACACGATAGAAGCGACAAGCAGGTGCAGCGCTAGGGAAATTAAATAACCTGGAAGACAGGTGAGCAGAAGTCATCAACACAGGTGACTCATTTGACTGATGAGACACAGAGGGAAGGCAAGCGGTTCACTGGACTGGAGCCTACGCCCTCTCTCACATATACTGTACGTTAGCCTTAACCCTCTCTAACATACTGTACGTTAGCCTTAACCCTCTCTAACATACTGTACGTTAAGTTGACTTCTTCAACTACAATCAACTACTTTAACCACTTCGTCTCTACAACCTAATGGCCATCTCTAACCATCTTTATTGTAATACCTAAACATAGCCATCTCTAACCTAATGTACCTAAACTTAAACATATCTAAACCTATAGGGCGGCCTACCTAAACTATCTCAAACCTCATAGCTTAACCTAATATACCTTAACTCCACCAACAAACCACAGGGCAAGTCACATTATAAATCTTTTATTGAAATATAAATCATCTGAATGTACATAATGTATAGGAAGACATAGGAATAATGCGGGCGTGGGGAGCATATGACGAGCGACGTACCGAACGAATGTGTACCATGAAGACTGCGGTACCGAAGCCTCAGAAGACGCTGACAACGTTGTTTGCGCAGGAGAAGATAAAAGAAGAAAAGCAGACAGGCGCCAATTAGTAATACCGTCTCCTCCCTCACTGTGGCGGGGCTGAGGGGGGAGGCAGGCCGCGGGGGGAGTGCCAGGGGGAGGCAGCAGGCAGGGGGAGGCAGCGGGGGGGAGAGTTCTGGTGGGTCGGGCTCTGGAGTTAGCTGGAGGTTCTGGAGAAGGACGGCTCCGGTCCAACAGTGTCTGGGCTGCGGTCCAAACTCCTGGCGCCCCACAAGACCTGGAATCCTCTCTGCTCGCCCTATTCTCCTTGTTCTGTTGTCCTTCTGTTTGTTTGCCCGGGTTCTACTTGGTCAACAAAAGGTGCTGGTATGGCTATATATCTTCTAGCTACTTTTTTGGTAACATGCAGAGTAAGGCATAGATTATTTTTTCTTAATTGTATCATGTGGATGCGGTATATGAAGCAAGAGGAGGCTGCTATCAAAGTGACGTCGATTGGAAATAATTACGACTGGAACAACATGGTCCTCTGTGCTTTGGTAGAGAATGTTTCTTTTTTGTGGTTTCTGTGACCATGAAAGTGAACAAGGTGTGTGTGTGTGTGTGTGCGCGCGTGTGTGTGTGTACCTGTGTGTGTGTGTGTGTGGTCGTGCGGCAGCTCCTCACGACTGCAGTGTAAAACGGCTGAAATGTCCTCCCCTGGCCAGATGTGTAGTCCATCGTCTGCCACATGTTGAGTTTGGCTTTCTATTTCCTAACGAGGCCCAACAATGGGGTGCAGAGGATTAATATGTGCTTCTTTTTTTTTTCGTATAAAATACTGGAATCTTATTGTCAATAACTCTGTTATATAAAATCACTCTCAAACTATGTACATTACAATCACGCTGGGCTGGGGGCCCTGGCCACGCCCAGGGTCCGGAGCAAGCTGTCAAGGGAAAGCTGAGACGGCACAAGTAAGGATTCCCACCTCACAACAACTCAACTGTGGCAGTTCTCTAGCTAATATTCACAAATAATACAATGTTCACACATTGGTGATGTAAAAAAATACATTTGTACCTCCGCTCCTTGTTATCTGTTGCGTTAGCTGTGTCGCTAGCCAACGTAATACTGCCAGGTAAAGGAAATCGTACAACTTGTGCTTTTTAGTATCTAATGGGACTGATTGTACCAGCATCAGGCGTACTGTAGTGGGGGTGACGTAACGGGGGGGGTGACAATTGATGACGATCTTTCTGTAAACCAAGGAAACTGGCCACGTTTAACAGTGGATCTCTAGTGGTTGTGATTGGCTAATGCAGTGGTCTTTTGTTCTTCACCCAAACAACCCATCATCCTGCCTCAATTGTATCATTGTATGGATAACACAAAGAAAACACAAACACCCTACGGACTAAGAAACAACCATCCCTCCCGTGTTGCAGTCACCCCCCCGCTTTGGAGCGTGTTTAGTCCTGGTTCTCACGCCAAAGTTCCCCGGGGACCGGCCGGCTCAGAGAGTCCCCTCAGTGTTGCTGTGTTCACAGCCTCCTCCGGCCCACTAGGGGGCAGGGTCTGGGGGGTCGTACCAGGAACTGAAACACAGAGGGCCCCCCCCCCAGAGAACAGGACTAAGTGGTAATGGGTTCTCCCTCCTCCTCTCTGGTGGGATCGTTTTCGGTCGAGAAGCAGGAATGGAGGAGGACGGTGGTGGTGGGGGGGGGGGTCTGAGAAGGTCCATGTACCAAAGTCTAGAAGGTTCTCTTGAGGGTCTGGTCCCTGCGGGGGACAGGAAGGTCACAGGAAGGTCACAGGAAGCTGTCCTCCACCAGGTCGCTGGGGTCCAGACACATGTCCTCCAGCAGGGTGATGTCCTCCAAGGTCTCTCCCTCCCGCTTGGCCAGCGTGGAGCTGCTGGAGCCCGTCTCGATGGCGCTCTCCTCCGAGGTCTGGGAGCTACGGGGGGCGGCAGGAACAC
>JAXIVH010000176.1:47070-49570 GCA_036785325.1 Urophycis tenuis | reverse complement strand
AGACAGACAGGTCTCGGTGCACACACTGAGGGAGACAGAAGACACACGCTGTCAGACAGACAGGTCCCGGTGCACACACTGAGGAGACAGAAGACACACGCTGTCAGACAGACAGACAACAGTTCAGCCTGTCTGAGCGCCGGGGCCTCCAGGGTGCTTCAAGGTTCCACCGACTCCACGCACCCGTTTTGTTATTCGCTCGGTCGCTCGGCCGCGCGTTTCCTCGCCGCAACTAAATCTGACTTTGTCTTCGGGACATTTTTTCGGGCTATAATTTATAATAATCCTTTAGAATTTCCACTTGGTGTTTCCTCCAACGCCTGGGCCTTAGTGTAAACATGGCCCGGGGATAATAACCAGGGAGGGCCAATGAGTAGCTGGGAGCCGAGGCTAATTCTACCCTGGCCGCTGCCCGGCTATATCCAGACACACTCGCCTCTGGTCTCTGGCATGAGGGCGGCTTATCTCAGAGGAACCCGGGTCTAAAGGCAGGCCTGCTGGCCTGCAGGCCTGTCATCAGCCGGGCCTGAAACACCACCGCCGCCTCGGTCAGCCGGTCACCGTGGCAACAGGTTGGCGGGTCAGTCCACCCAGTCATGCCTTGCCAACGGCGGCCGGGCAGACCCAGAAGGCTCGGCTTCCCTCTGGGCCGTGGGTTCCACCGCGGGTTCCACCGCGGGTTCCACCGCGGGTGTGCAGGCGGCTGGCGGGCTGGACTCACGTTCTTGGAGGCCAGGAACTCCATGCCCTTGGCCACCTGGTAGGTGAAGCTCAGCAGGTCTGTGGTGCTCAGGCCCTCCCTGCCGTCCTCCGACAGAAGGTTGTCCATCTCGCTGTCTGCATGGAGACAAATTAAAACACAGGAAACCCATTAGGGAGGCAGCCAGGAGCCAGAGGGGGACGTCTAGGAGGGGGACGTAAATATAGCGGCGGCCGCGCGGCCCGGCTGCTGGCTAGCGGCGGGGGGAAGCCGGGGAACCATTATCCAGGCCTTGTAATTACAGGGTCGGACTGACAGGGGTGCAGCCTGACACCAACACGGGAGACAGAATGCAGCGCTGGTGCCCGGCCAGCTGAGGGAGCACAGTGCAGGTTCTCCGTTTAGCTCCTGAGATGAAGGCTGGTAACATGTTGGGATCAGACTAAGGAAGGCTACATTCTGCTAACAAGTTAAGGATGGTTACATTTAGGTATCAGATGAAGGAATGCAGGGTGGAGGTAAGATATTGCATTCAGGACGGTGATGGTTAGGTCCAGACTTTGTAATGGTTAGACTTTATATGAAGGGAGAACAACAACAAAACACTCTTGACTCTCTCACCTAATCCCTTCTGCGAGGGCGGGTGGTCATAGTTGGGCCGCAGGATGTCAGAGTACTTGGAACTGTTCATCTCCAGCATGGGCACATACTGGGTGTTGTCCGCCTGCTTCATGTCCATGTAGTCCCCTCCCTTCCCCTCGAAGGACAGGATGACGTAGCTGTGTGGTGGGAGGAGAGCAGAGGGGTTACAGTGAGGACCACACCCCGCCCTGCAGCGGCCTGTTGTCATCACACAGCACAGTCCCTCATCGTGGAGGGGGTTTAGAGATCAAATCCCTGTGAAGATGGTACTGTGAAAACATGACACTACTTTGTCATAGGGACCTAATGGAAATGTACTTATACTGTAAGGTTGGGTTTGATATCTGGCTGGTTGTCAGACTTGATGTGGTTAAGTTCAAGTATAAAGTCAGAAAGGGTAGTGTTACGGTAATCAATGGTTGCGTTTCGGTAAGTGGGAGCCTGGCGAGACTCTGGTTCGGGTAAGGGAAGTGATGCATTATGGGAATAACCACCACACATGGGGCTAATGTACACCACCGACAGAATTCTGTGGTGGGGTTGAGGTGTGGTCGGCCTGATTCATTCAGCCAGTCAACCCGGCTGACCCCATGGGTGGGGATGACGGTATGGAGGCAGTGGTGGTGGTGGTGGTGGTGGTGGTGGTGGTGTTTGGTTCTCAACCACACGGACACAATTAACAGGTAGCTCTATGGTAACAGGGTTAGAGTGAAAACGAGATCACTCAGGAACCAGGATTGGATTAGATGTGAAATGCCAGACAGGCTCGGGGGGGGTTGGTGGAGGTGTGAACTGGAGGGGGTGTGTGTTTGTGGATACTGTGTACTGTGATACTGTGTACTGTGTACTGTTATAGGACATAACCAGAACACAAACAGCTGCTAAGTGTCCCACTACACAGACGGGCTGCAGTGGGTTCTGTGTTCCCAGGCTACCTGCGGCTGCTCTCGTCCACCGGGTTGATGCCAAAGATGTCCAGGTTCTTGCGGCTCTTCTCCGGGTGCAGGCTGAGGAAGTTCTCGCGGTTCTTGTGGAGGTAGTTGACCAGGTCACCATAGAGACAGTACTCTGTGATGATGTAGATGGGGCCTGGGGGGGGGGTCCGGGAAATGGTTTCATTGCGTTGCTCCCGTCCTGACCGTTACCTCATCTTTTCTA
>JAXIVH010000176.1:20000-41870 GCA_036785325.1 Urophycis tenuis | reverse complement strand
GTAGCTACCTGCTATCATACCTGCTACTGTAGCTACCTGCTATCATACCTGCTACTGTAGCTACCTGCTATCATACCTGCTACTGTAGCTACCTGCTATCATACCTGCTGCTGTAGCTACCTGCCACTGTAGGTATCTGTTATCATATACACCTGCTATCATATAGACCTACTACAGTAGGAACCTGCTATCAGATAGACCTACCACTGTAGCTACCTGTTATCATATATAAGCCTATCTGCTATCATAATGGCTGGCTAATGGAGCTTTCATAGCTTCCTGATACTGTAGTTTACACCTGTATCTATAGTGACCTCCTATCAAAGTATAGTGCCACGTGCTAGATTAGCTAGCTGCCTAACGTAGTGTGCTGCTACCTGCTAGCTACCTGCTGTTATTTCCCCTTGCGAACTCCTATCATAACTTGCCTGCTTCTGTTGCTTCCTGCTCCATGCTACACTGTATGTAGCCACACACAGCAGACAGAGCTATTCAAAATCTTAAGCAAAATATTGAGTAAAAATAAATTGTTGATATGTAGGCTACTGTACTTACAAGCGGCAATCATTGCTGGATACAAAACCAGTGGCAGAAGAAACCCAGTTTGTAACGCTGATAATACATTGAATGGGAGGGCTTTAGCCAGCAGGCATGAGCTCAGTCCCATTGTTGTACCTCGGTTGGTGGTAGATGGTGACTTGGTGACAGAAATGTGTCAAAGTCTTTGAGATCGACACTTTAAGGGATTCATCCTTTGGCAAGATTGTACTTTTATATTACTGATGAATTAGCAAACAGAGTATATTGCAGAGTATGTTGACAGCCTTATAACTGCAGGGTGGGAGACATTTGCTTTGGCAATCAGACAAAATGGAGAAGGGATCCCAAAGGTGTCTGTATCGTATGTAACCCATACGATGATGATGATGATGTCAGCCAGTGCGTTGGTTTGAGTCCCAGTTGACATAAAGCCCCCGAGGAAGAGAGAGCGAGGGACGTCAGTTCTGGAATGTAAGTGAGACGAGTGTTGGCCGTTGAGGAAGTCAGGCAGACAGGTGCTGTCTGTGGTGTCGCTCCAGGCCTCCCACTGAAATGGTTTTTATCTTCGTCAGCCAACTCAAGTCATGGCCTCCAACCCCTCTGTAGGGTAGATCCCTGAAAGTTCTGGTTTTTAAAATGTTTATGATTGTTTTAATTCGTCCAGCTGAACTCACGGTTTTACAGTAGACGCTTTGGATGAACTATCCGCCGTGTGTTCATATTAATATTTATTGTATGAATTGACCTATTGCCTATTTTCTTAAAAGCCACTTTACTTTGAAAGATGCGCTGCGGAGCCGGTCGATGAGGACCATTACTTTGAAAGACACCATAGGAGCTGCTCAGGTGTCAGCAGATGTGGAAGAGATACTGTGTGGTGAAGACAGCGCTGCCATGCCTGTAGGTTCATATGGTCACCTGCACACCAGGAAACACATCCTCTTTTTCACCACACTGGTTCCTATTTGCTCCCATCTTCCTTGTTCCTAGGAACCCAATGGTCCACACAAACACATGTAGATTAAACATGTCTATTTGTTTTGTGGCCCATAAAATGGCCGCTGTGGCTGTGGCAGTGGCACAACACTAGCATTTATAGCCTGATGAGTTTTTGGTAAACTTGGAAGAGACTTGATGGAACTGGATCACAAGAGGGTGAGAGTGAGAGCAGCATGACACTGTGTGTGTGTGTAGGTGTGTGTGTGTGTGTGTGTGTGTGTGTGTGTGTGTGTGTGTGTGTGTGTGTAGGTGTGTGTGTGTGTGTGTGTGTGTGTGTGTGTAGGTGTGTGTGTGTAGGTGTGTGTAGGTGTGTGTGTGTGTGTGTGTGTGTGTAGGTGTGTGTGTATGTGTAGGTGTGTGTGTGTGTGTGTGTGTGTGTGAAGGTGTGTGTGTAGGTGTGTGTGTGTGTGTGTGTGTGTGTAGGTGTGTGTGTGTGTGTGTGTAGGTGTGTGTGTGAAGGTGTGTGTGTGTGTGTGTGTGTGTGTAGTGTGTGTGTGTGTGTGTGTGTGTGTGTGTGTGTGCGTGCGTGCAATGTAATCTCATTGCATGTGAAAGAATTTTTGCCGCTCAACGTCAACAATAAAAGTTTGCTTAGGAACATGTAAATACGTCATGTAAAACATCTCAATACGCCCTCTTTTAATGAACGTTGACTCTCTCGTATGTTGGCCAGCGCTTCACACAGATGAATAAAATATGTGGAGATACTTCCACAGTGTGCTCAGTTCAACATGCACCATTAAACAAGGAAGAACCTTGTGTTCATGGTCCGTTCAGTGCCCTGAATCGTCTTTTTATTATCATCTTAAATGTCTGAGCCCGTAGTAACTCACCTGTAATGGGTGACCTGAGAGTGCACCAGGTGTCCCTGACATGAGAGTGAGGGGTGACCTGAGAGTGAGGGGTGACCTGAGAGTGAGGGGTGACATGGAGAGTGAGGGGTGACCTGAGAGTGAGGGGTGACATGAGAGTGAGGGGTGACCTGAGAGTGAGCAGTGACATGAGAGTGAGAGGTGACCTGAGAGTGAGAGGTGACCTAAGAGTGAGGGGTGACATGAGAGTGAGCGGTGACATGAGAGTGAGAGGTGACCTGAGAGTGAGAGGTGACCTAAGAGTGACCGATGACCTGAGAGTGAGAGGGTGACCTGAGAGTGAGAGGTGACCTGAGAGTGACCGGTGACCTGAGAGTGAGAGGGTGACCTGAGAGTGAGCGGTGACATGAGAGTGAGAGGTGACCTAAGAGTGAGGGGTGACCTGAGAGTGAGAGGTGACCTGAGAGTGACCGGTGACCTGAGAGTGAGAGGGTGACCTGAGAGTGAGCGGTGACCTGAGAGTGAGCGGTGACCTGAGAGTGAGCGGTGACATGAGAGTGAGCGGTGACATGAGAGTGAGCGCTGACCTGAGAGTGAGCGCTGACCTGAGAGTGAGCGGTGACCTGAGAGTGAGAGGTGACCTAAGAGTGAGTGATGGTCTCACTATAGAGCACCTCACTACTCAAGAGAAGGTAAATATCCACTTGGAACCGAGTGCAGAGAAATATCAGCAGTGCTCTGTCTGAATACAGTCAATAAGATTATACTGAAGTGCTAAAGTACTTGATATAAAAAATGTGATACATATTCATGATAACAAGCTCATAAGCTCACAAGCTCGTTCCCTCCCCTTGAGGGAACAAAAGGGTGGATTAACTAATTAACTACGTTTAGTTGTCCTCTCTCACCTTCGGCTCCATCTTTGTGAGAAACAAAGTTAATTAATAGCAACTCAAATTTTACACTTCTGGATACTTTAGCATTAAAGTAAAGGCACTGAATTACTCATTTCAACCTCTGGTTGTGCAGAGAGAGAACATTGGGGTGACACAGCTGACATAATTCATAGTGTTTAGTTTTCGGGTTAACAACGGCTCGAAGGTACTGCCTGGGAACCTCCTCAGGTCTGAGTCAGCTTGAGCGTGTTCAGTCAGAGCACTGCAGTGTGAGCTCCATGGGATGAGACCATAACGATAAACTGATGCTGGTATGATCGTAAGCAAATGTTTAGCAACATCATCATCTATTAGCAGTCCAGTAACGAGTAAATGAACAACAGGAATTCCTTGGAAACTTTGCAGCCAGGGAATGATCGGATCAGAGCTTATTTGACTATCAGCTAGACAGCACAGCCAGCTCCATATTCACCCTGCAAATTTGTATCAAAAAACATTTACATAGAATAATATTTACACATGTATTAGCCGCCACGAACCCAAGAAAGTTTCAAATCTTTGACTCATCGACACACACACACGCCTGCATGCACACGTACGCACACACATCCATGCAAATACACACATTGCAAACATAACCTACTTCTCTGTGTCTGGCCTACGCATGCCTATACCACGCGTGAGCCAGCCTCCCCTCCTCTCAGTTAACCAAACCGCGAGAAACCAATTCCAATGTTGATTACTCGCATATTCCCTCAGAGAGTGTTTGTCCCTCTGACAGGAACTGTGAAGCAGCCAAGTGATGAGTGGGCGGTTTCACACCAGCAGACTCAATGCTGCGCTGTGTTGCTGCTGTGAAGGCTGACCGTCCTCAGCTGATTGATCAGCAGCGTCTGAACCGAGGGCCCCCCTCACACGGAATGTCATGGTCTCTCCCCCTCTCTCTCCCCCCCACTCCCCCCTCTTCTCCCCCTCTCCCCTCTCTCCCCCTCTCTCTCCCCCCACTCCCCCCTCTCTCTCCCCCTCTCCCCCCCCCTCTCCCCCCCACTCTCCCCCTCTCTCTCCCCCCCTGCACTACCTCAGTGTTGATCAGTGACATCATGCCCTTCATCATGAAAGGTGGAGAGAGAGAGTGGCTGACATGACGACTGGAGCATCTTTCCACTCACCTGGACAACATTTTGTGGGGGTTTTTTGCGTTCTAGTTTTTTCTTTCTCTGGCACATTTAGTGCTGGAGAAAGAAGAAGAAGAAGAAGAAGAAGAAAGCCCAAACTGTTTTTGTTTCAGCCGTCCCAGCCATCACAGAGCAGTATTATGTACGTGTGAGAAAATGTTTGGCTGCGTTTCTCTTATTTGCTGGATGGAAATATCAGGGTTCTTTAACCCCACGTGACCACACACCTGCCAGCTTCATCTGCACCCCAAACACACTCTGAACCCCGAACCCCAGGTTGAGACAACACACCCTCTCACTGCCTCGTCAGGGTGAGACACCACACCCTCTCACTGCCTCGTCAGGGTGAGACACCACACCCTCTCACTGCCTCGTCAGGGTGAGACACCACACCCTCTCACTGCCTCGTCAGGGTGAGACAACACACCCTCTCACTGCCTCGTCAGGGTGAGACAACACACCCTCTCACTGCCTCGTCCAACACACCCTCTCACTGCCTCGTCAGGGTGAGACAACACACCCTCTCACTGCCCTCGTCCAACACACCCTCTTCACTGCCTCGTCAGGGTGAGACAACACACCCTCTCACTGCCTCGTCAGGGTGAGACAACACACCCTCTCACTGCCTCGTCCAACACACCCTCTCACTGCCTCGTCAGGTGAGACACCACACCCTCTCACTGCCTCGTCAGGGTGAGACAACACACCCTCTCACTGCCTCGTCAGGGTGAGACAACACACCCTCTCACTGCCTCGTCAGGGTGAGACAACACACCCTTTCACTGCCTCGTCAGGGTGAGACAACACACCCTCTCACTGCCTCGTCAGGGTGAGACAACACACCCTCTCACTGCCTCGTCAGGGTGAGACAACACACCCTCTCACTTGGCCTCGTCCAACACACCCTCTCACTGCCCTCGTCAGGGTGAGACAACACACCCTCTCACTGCCTCGTCCAACACACCCTCTCACTGCCTCGTCAGGGTGAGACAACACACCCTCTCACTGCCTCGTCAGGGTGAGACAACACACCCTCTCACTGCCTCGTCCAACACACCCTCTCACTGCCTCGTCAGGGTGAGACACTACACCCTCTCACTGCCTCGTCAGGGTGAGACAACACACCCTCTCACTGCCTCGTCAGGGTGAGACAACACACCCTCTCACTGCCTCGTCAGGGTGAGACAACACACCCTCTCACTGCCTCGTCAGGGTGAGACAACACACCCTTTCACTGCCTCGTCAGGGTGAGACAACACACCCTCTCACTGCCTCGTCAGGGTGAGACAACACACCCTCTCACTGCCTCGTCAGGGTGAGACAACACACCCTCTCACTGCCTCGTCCAACACACCCTCTCACTGCCTCGTCAGGGTGAGACAACACACCCTTTCACTGCCTCGTCAGGGTGAGACAACACACCCTCTCACTGCCTCGTTAGGGTGAGACAACACACCCTTTCACTGCCTCGCACAGGACTCTCAAACCCCAGGCTGAGAGAGAGAGAGGGAGGAGAGAGAGAGAGAGAGAGAGAGAGAGAGAGAGAGAGAGAGAGAGAGAGAGAGAGAGAGAGAGAGAGAGAGAGAGAGAGAGAGAGGGTGTGTAGGGGTGGTGGCAGTCCAATGCCACCAGGACCTAAGTGAGCATTCTTACTCACTGACTGTACTTCACCTTTAATAGATTCATTACTTCACCTTTAATAGATTCATTACTTCACCTTTAATAGATTCATTACTTCACCTTTAATAGATTCATTACTTCACCTTTATTAGATTCATTACTTCACCTTTATTAGATTCATTACTTCACCTTTAATAGATTCATTACTTCACCTTTAATAGATTCATTACTTCACCTTTAATAGATTCATTACTTCACCTTTAATAGATTCATTACTTCACCTTTAATAGATTCATTACTTCACCTTTAATAGATTCATTACTTCACCTTTAATAGATTCATTACTTCACCTTTATTAGATTCATTACTTCACCTTTAATAGATTCATTACTTCACCTTTAATAGATTCATAGCTCCATGATGTCTTAACCAACAGGTTTCTGCCTTCAGCATGGAGCCAGACATGCTGTTATATTGTAACATTTGAGTTTATAGCAAGGACTTAAGTTTACTAAGAAAACTGACTTTGACCTTCCACCACCTCTTGTGCTGTGAGCTGACCTGCAGCTCTTTGGGCAGGAAACTGGAGGAGAGGCCCCAACCATGTGGAAGTGGCCCCAGAAGCAGAAAGTGGCCCCACAAGCAGGGAGAGGCCCCACAAGCAGAAAGTGGCCCCACAAGCAGAAAGTGGCCCCACAAGCAGGGAGAGGCCCCACAAGCAGAAAGTGGCCCCACAAGCAGAAAGTGGCCCCACAAGCAGGGAGAGGCCCCACAAGCAGAAAGTGGCCCCACAAGCAGAAAGTGGCCCCACAAGCAGGGAGAGGCCCCACAAGCAAAGTGGCCCCACAAGCAGAAAGTGGCCCCACAAGCAGGGAGAAAGGCTCAGAGAACCAGATAGACGAGGCTCAGAGAACCAGATAGAGAGGCTCAGAGAACCAGATAGAGAGGCTCAGAGAACCGGGACGCGAAGCTCCCCTAGCTGGACTGAGAGTTCCCAAACTCCTCAGCCCACCACAGCTCTCGTGCACAACGGCTAGTAGAGCAGTTGATCCTTCACCTGCAGTGGGAGGATTTCTTGTTCTTTGAGATATAAAAAGTGGATTTCAGTTCGTCTGGTAAGTAAGGGGTGCCCCCCCCTCCCCCCCCCCCCCCCCCCCCCCCCCCACCTCACACCCGCTGGCTCCAACAGACCACCCTGTGTGCCACCGCCTCCCTGTCACATGATTGTTACGGCTGTGGACCCCGGGCCTGAGCACATGACCCACACACACACACACACACACAGACACAAACACACAGACACAGACACAGACACACACGCACACACACACACACACACACACACACACACGCACATGCACACACACACACACACAGACACACACACACACACACACAGAGACACACACACACACACACACACACACACACACACACACACAGATGTACAATCACAACCACACATACATATACTTACATATAAAAACACGACCACACACACACACAAAAACACACACAGACACACACATTTATACAAACACAACCACACACACATACGCACACCTCCCATCCCTTTACCCGCCTATACACACAGACACACGCGCACACACAGACACACACACACACACACGTGCGCGTACACACACCTAGCCCCCCCCCCCCCCCCCCCCCACCACCCTGCAGGACATAATGTAGAACAAAACTTCATCATCCTTCCTTGCTCCGTACACACGACCACAATGCCCTTCGTTAGTGGCTTTACCTTCGACGCGCTGGCCTCTGTTTACTGTGAACACAGCAAACAAGAAGACAGACTGTGTGAGATAATGAGCCGCGGCTGGACTCAGAAAATGGCCGCCCGGCCCGGTGAACCAGGGGGGGTGGGGGGGAGAGCAGCGCTGTGTGTTTCCAGTCAGCGGCCCTAATACCACCACTTGAGTCCACAGCCAGGAGGCTTCATTTCATTGGATTAGCACTCGGTAGAATAACAACCATGGGTATTTGTTTAAGGGGAAGATCATTTCTCAGGATCATGTTAAATTAGATTAGGGTGACCCAGGGATCGGCCCAGCGAAAAAAAACTCGCCTGGCCCTCTTCCAGTGCCTGTACGGACCTCGCGTCACCGCAGAAACATGTCCCCGCGTCACCGCGAAAACATGTCCCCCGTCACCGCAAAAACATGTCCCCGCGTCACCGCAAAAACATGTCCCCGGGTCACCGCGGAAACATGTCCCCCGTCACCGTGAAAACATGTCCCCCGTCACCGCAAAAACATGTCCCCGCGTCACCGCAAAAAAATGTCCCCGTGAAAACATGTCCCCCGTCACCGCGAAAACATGTCCCCCGTCACCGCGGAAACATGTCCCCGGGTCACCGTGGAAACATGTCCCCGCGTCACCGTGAAAACATGTCTCCGCGAAAACATGTCCCCCGTCACCACGGAAACATCTCCCCGGGTCACCGCGGAAACATGTCACCGTGGAAACATGTCCCCCGTCACCGTGAAAACATGTCCCCGCGTCACCGCGGAAACATGTCCCCTGTCACCGTGGAAACATGTCCCCACGTCACCGTGAAAACATGTCCCCGCGTCACCGCAAAAACATGTCCCCGCGAAAACATGTCCCCCGTCACCGCAGAAACATGTCCCCCGTCACCGTGAAAACATGTCACCGCGGAAACATGTCCCCCGTCACCGAGGAAACATGTCCCCGGGTCACCGCGAAAACATGTCCCCGGGTCACCGCGAAAACATGTCCCCGGGTCACCGCGGAAACATGTCACCGTGGAAACATGTCCCCCGTCACCGTGAAAACATGTCCCCGCGTCACCGCGGAAACATGTCCCCCGTCACCGTGGAAACATGTCCCCACGTCACCGTGAAAACATGTCCCCGCGTCACCGCAAAAACATGTCCCCGCGAAAACATGTCCCCCGTCACCGCAGAAACATGTCCCCGCGTCACCGCGGAAACATGTCCCCCGTCACCGTGAAAACATGTCACCGCGGAAACATGTCCCCCGTCACCGAGGAAACATGTCCCCGGGTCACCGCGAAAACATGTCCCCGGGTCACCGTGAAAACATGTCCCCGCGTCACCGCAAAAACATGTCCCCGTGAAAACATGTCCCCGCGTCTCCGTGGAAACATGTCCCCGGGTCACCGTGGAAACATGTCCCCCGTGTCACCGTGGAAACATGTCCCCACGTCACCGTGGAAACATGTCCCGCGTCACCGCGGAAACATGTCCCCCGTCACCGCGGAAACATGTCCCGCGTCACCGCGGAAACATGTCCCCGGGTCACTGTGAAAACATGTCCCCGTGTCACCGTGGAAACATGTCCCGCGTCACCGCGGAAACATGTCCCCCGTCACCGCGGAAACATGTCCTCCGTCACCGTGAAACATGTCACCGCGGAAACATGTCCCCCCGTCACCGTGGAAACATGTCCCGCATGGTCAGCTGGACGCCGTGGCGGTGGGACAGACACAGCCCTCCACTCTGGTCGCAGCACGCCGTTTGCCTCCAAAGCGGCCCAGCCGTTCTGTCAGTTTGGTTCAGTTCATTGGAATCAGGGCTTGTTTTTCCTGTTTCTGGTTCAATGTTCAACGCTTTTCCCAATCGCTCGCCATTTTCTGTGCTGCATCAGCGCTGTGGTCTGCAACATCAACACCTGTTTCCACGGGGATGTCAGGGAAATAGCGGGCCCACTGACACACTCAGGCCCGGGATCTGCCTTCTCCATTGGTCCGATTCGTGGAAATTGACGACAAAAGTCAAAGTGCTCCAGAGAATGTCGCGGAAACAGAGTTGTGGTTCCCCAGCGTCTGGCTGCGTTTGTCGCTGCAGTCGTAGTGACTGTTGTGGTAGTCCTATCTCAGAGAACATGTGCTGTGCAGGGATTCCGAGGTCCTGATCATGTTTGACAGAAACACACACACTCCCCTCCCCGGGGGCATCCAGGGACGGATAATATTTGGGAAAATGAAAGTACAATATGAGATTTTGTGTCAATAGTATCCTAGTGTCGTTACATAATTAACCCAGACCACAGTCTCCTTGCCTTCTCATCATAACTTCTATCTTTGTGTTTTTGACAAGCAATAATGCATTGTATTTAGATGTATAAATATATCTATATAAAGATATGGAGGAAATGGTTAATGAGTGTGTAACTATGCGGTGGAGCTAAAAACAGGCCTTCGGAAGGGAATTTTGAAAGCCGTTACTGTCGGAGCCTGGAGCCACTCATGACAGCGGCGAGCAGAGCTTCTTCCCAGTCATGAGTTAGCATTTTTCTCCTCCCTGGTTGCCTTACAGCGACACACCGACACAGTCTCAGCACCATAACTCAGAACTCAGACCTCCCTCTTCTGAGAGGCCAACAGAGGGGATGAAGACAGGGACCAAGACAGAGAGAGAGAGAGAGAGAGAGCGAGAGAGCGAGAGAGAGACAGAGAGAGAGAGAGCGAGAGAGAGACAGAGAGAGAGAGAGACAGAGAGAGTAAGAGAGAGACAGAGAGACAGAGAGAGAGAGAGAGAGAGACAGAGAGAGTAAGAGAGAGACAGAGAGACAGAGAGAGAGAGAGAGAGCCAGAGAGAGACAGAGAGAGTAAGAGAGAGACAGAGAGCGAGAGAGAGACAGAGAGAGTGAGAGAGAGACAGAGAGAGAGACAGAGAGAGTGAGAGAGAGACAGAGAGAGAGTGAGAGAGAGAGCGAGAGAGAGAGAGAGAGAGAGAGAGAGAGCGAGAGAGAGAGAGAGAGAGAGAGAGAGAGAGCGAGAGAGAGAACAAACATGGATGAACTTGCCATCACTGCTGACTATCGTCTCCTAACTAGACTCTAGTTACACTGTCTCGGCGTCTCACACGCCCCCAGGGATGTTTTCAAGCCAAGCAGCAAATGTACTCCGAGGTCAAAGGTCGCGACACGCTTTACAGACCATTGTTTGTTTTGGCCGCGTTTGTTTACTTAACGGCGGACCAATCGATGGGTCTCTCACAGGGCTGGCGTCTTAATCAGGCCCCATGGTGCCCCTCGTTAAGCACACACACACACACACACTCACACGCACAGACACACACACACAGACACACACACACACACACACACACACACACACACACACACACACACACACACACACACACATACACAGACACACACACACACACACACACTCACACGCACAGACACACACACACACACACACACACACACACACACACACAAACACACACACACATACACAGACACACACACACACTCACACACACACACACACTCACACACACACACACACACACACACACACACACACACACACATACACACATAGACACACACACACACTCACACACACACTCACACACACACACACACACACACACACACACACACACACACACACACACACACACACACACACACAGTGGAGCGGGGGTGAGAAACGTGAGCCAGCTGAGCGTGGCATGGCATGGCGTGCATGGCGTGTGTGCGCGGCGTGCGTGGCGTGCGTGGTACCCCCAGTGGGGCCCGGTGCCCCCGGCGCAGCGTGGGGAGACCAGGCGGCGGTCCAGGCCGTCCGGCTGGCGTCGGGTTTCACCACCAGACTGATGTTACGCATCAAACAAACTAAAGAGAGCTCTAATCTAATCGTCGCAACATCACTCGTGCAGCCAAATATACCCAAATCAGATTGCCTCTCACTCTCACGCAGCAAAACGAGATACTGTTTCATCCCCCTCACCCCCCATCCCTCCCCCCTCCCTCCCCCCTCCTCCCCCACCCGGCCTCCCACTCTGGTGGGACGGTGGCTTCAGGACGGGCCTCGTTATGTTTTCCCAGCGTGGTAAATGATCTCCACCGTGTCAGTAAATCATATTTCTGCCTCGAGTCAAAGCCGTGTTTGAGTGAAGGCCAACTATTTTAAAGACCCGTTGGAACGCTTTCTAGGAAATCACCATCGGCTCCCGACCTCCGAGGCCCTGATCATGTGAAGAGAAGATGTCTCCATAAAGATGCTTTCTGATCTGCTCTCATTGTGGCTCGCTTTCTCTGTCGTAAATAAGTTGTTTTCTGCTTTTGTCTTGTGTGCTCCCGTGTCCCTCAAAGCTGTTGCCCCGCTGACAACACTGACTCTACACAGAACCCAACACTGACTCTACACAGAACCCAACACTGACTCTACACAGAACCCAACACTGACTCCACACAGAACCCAACACAGAACCCAACACTGACTCCACACAGAACCCAACACTGACTCTACACAGAACCCAACACTGACTCCACACAGAACCCAACACTGACTCTACACAGAACCCAACACTGACTCCACACAGAACCCAACACTGACTCTACACAGAACCCAACACTGACTCAGCACAGAACCAGTGAGCACCGTTTATTCAAGAAGAACCACACCAGAAATCATCTTGGCAAAAACATCAATTCCATTAAGGGAGTTAATACAATGTGTCAGGCTGAGCCCCTCCCAGTTCGTAGGAGGGAGACTCTAAGAGTTAACTGTCTAACTGTCTGTCTGTGTCCACGCTAACTGTCTGTCTGTGTCCACGCTAACTGTCTGTCTGTGTCCACGCTAACTGTCTGTCTGTGTCCACGCTAACTGTCTGTCAGTGTCCACGCTAACTGTCTGTCTGTGTCCACACTAACTGTCTGTCTGTGTCCACGCTAACTGTCTGTCTGTGCCCACGCTAACTGTCTGTCTGTGTCCACGCTAACTGTCTGTCTGTGTCCACTCTAACTGTCTGTCTGTGTCCACGCTAACTGTCTGTCTGTGTCTACACTAACTGTCTGTCTGTGCCCACGCTAACTGTCTGTCTGTGCCCACGCTAACTGTCTGTCTGTGTCCACGCTAACTGTCTGTCTGTGTCCACGCTAACTGTCTGTCTGTGTCCACGCTAACTGTCTGTCTGTGTCCACGCTAACTGTCTGTCTGTGTCCACGCTAACTGTCTGTCAGTGTCCACGCTAACTGTCTGTCTGTGTCCACGCTAACTGTCTGTCTGTGTCCACGCTAACTGTCTGTCTGTGCCCACGCTAACTGTCTGTCTGTGTCCACGCTAACTGTCTGTCTGTGTCCACTCTAACTGTCTGTCTGTGTCCACGCTAACTGTCTGTCTGTGTCTACACTAACTGTCTGTCTGTGCCCACGCTAACTGTCTGTCTGTGTCCACGCTAACTGTCTGTCTGTGTCCACGCTAACTGTCTGTCTCTGTCCACGCTAACTGTCTGTCTGTGCCCACGCTAACTGTCTGTCTGTGCCCACGCTAACTGTCTGTCTGTGTCCACGCTAACTGTCTGTCTGTGTCCACGCTAACTGTCTGTCTGTGCCCACGCTAACTGTCTGTCTGTGTCCACACTAACTGTCTGTCTGTGCCCACACTAACTGTCTGTCTGTGTCCACACTAACTGTCTGTCTGTGTCCACGCTAACTGTCTGTCTGTGCCCACACTAACTGTCTGTCTGTGTCCACACTAACTGTCTGTCTGTGTCCACGCTAACTGTCTGTCTGTGTCCACGCTAACTGTCTGTCTGTGCCCACGCTAACTGTCTGTCTGTGCCCACACTAACTGTCTGTCTGTGTCCACACTAACTGTCTGTCTGTGCCCACACTAACTGTCTGTCTGTGCCCACACTAACTGTCTGTCTGTGTCCACACTAACTGTCTGTCTGTGCCCACACTGTCTGTCTGTGCCCACACTAACTGTCTGTCTGTGTCCACGCTAACTGTCTGTCTGTGTCCACACTAACTGTCTGTCTGTGTCCACACTAACTGTCTGTCTGTGTCCACGCTAACTGTCTGTGTCCACGCTAACTGTCTGTCTGTGTCCACACTAACTGTCTGTCTGTGTCCACACTAACTGTCTGTCTGTGTCCACACTAACTGTCTGTCTGTGTCCACGCTAACTGTCTGTCTGTGCCCACACTAACTGTCTGTCTGTGTCCACACTAACTGTCTGTCTGTGTCCACGCTAACTGTCTGTCTGTGTCCACGCTAACTGTCTGTCTGTGCCCACGCTAACTGTCTGTCTGTGCCCACACTAACTGTCTGTCTGTGTCCACACTAACTGTCTGTCTGTGCCCACACTAACTGTCTGTCTGTGCCCACACTAACTGTCTGTCTGTGTCCACACTAACTGTCTGTCTGTGCCCACACTGTCTGTCTGTGCCCACACTAACTGTCTGTCTGTGTCCACGCTAACTGTCTGTCTGTGTCCACACTAACTGTCTGTCTGTGTCCACACTAACTGTCTGTCTGTGTCCACGCTAACTGTCTGTCTGTGTCCACGCTAACTGTCTGTCTGTGTCCACACTAACTGTCTGTCTGTGTCCACACTAACTGTCTGTCTGTGTCCACACTAACTGTCTGTCTGTGTCCACGCTAACTGTCTGTCTGTGCCCACACTAACTGTCTGTCTGTGTCCACACTAACTGTCTGTCTGTGCCCACACTAACTGTCTGTCTGTGTCCACACTAACTGTCTGTCTGTGTCCACGCTAACTGTCTGTCTGTGCCCACACTAACTGTCTGTCTGTGTCCACACTAACTGTCTGTCTGTGTCCACGCTAACTGTCTGTCTGTGTCCACGCTAACTGTCTGTCTGTGCCCACGCTAACTGTCTGTCTGTGCCCACACTAACTGTCTGTCTGTGTCCACACTAACTGTCTGTCTGTGCCCACACTAACTGTCTGTCTGTGCCCACACTAACTGTCTGTCTGTGTCCACACTAACTGTCTGTCTGTGCCCACACTGTCTGTCTGTGTCCACACTAACTGTTTGTCTGTGTCCACACTAACTGTCTGTCTGTGCCCACACTGTCTGTCTGTGCCCACACTAACTGTCTGTCTGTGTCCACGCTAACTGTCTGTCTGTGTCCACACTAACTGTCTGTCTGTGTCCACACTAACTGTCTGTCTGTGTCCACGCTAACTGTCTGTCTGTGTCCACGCTAACTGTCTGTCTGTGTCCACGCTACCTGTCTGTACCACTTTGTGACGCTGACTAGCGTGGCTGGGCTGCTGGGCTGGCGGGAGGGGTCAGGAGGGGGCGGGGCTGGCGGGAGGGGGCGGGGCTTGGGAGTGTTGAAGGTGTTGAGTGTTGAAGATTCTTGTCAACAAAGAGAGAGGCACAGGCTGGCCAGGCTTTTCTCATTTGAAGAATTAAATCAATTGTTGGATGTGATCTCATTGATAACATTGTTGAAATCACTGTCAATGTGTCCAGGTTATTTTGAGCTGCAGGCTGGTGAAATGTTATGTTGTTTCGCCTGAAGCAAAAACACACTAGTTTAGTCTTTAAAATAAAACACGACTTCTTGCAATATGCTGTGAGATTTTTCTTCTCTCAACAATATGTGGACATTTTGATGTATTTTAAGATATTTAAAATATGTTAAAATGTATCATTTTTATTATAATATATTTTGTAAGATATTTTTTTAAACCAAATATAAATAAATATTCAGTTTGACAGCTTACGATATCGGTAAGGCTGAGATATTGTCCTGAGGAGACCCTAGTGGGTACAGAGGACATACTATCTAAGTTAAGGAAATGTGAAATGCTAATTCCCACACCCAGAGCTATTTTAAAATAACGACTTCAAAATGGTGGCCGATAACCCTAACCCTATATGCATGGCCCGATCGCTAAGCTTTCGCTGCTCGTCTGTGGGAGTTGACCTAACAAGTGAGAACGTTGCATGACGTCCTCACCATAGCTCTGCCTGGTCAGCACACCGCGATATCACCCAACGTGGAAATATAACAGCAATATCACCCAACATGGAAATATCACAGCAATATAACCCAAACGTGGAAATATCACAGCAATATCACCCAAACGTGGAAATATCACAGCAATATCACCCAACATGGAAATATCACAGCAATATAACCCAACGTGGAAATATCACAGCAATATCACCCAACACAGAAATATCACAGCAATATAACCCATCCATCCATCCATCCATTTCTGCCGCTTATCCGGGGTCGGGTCGCGGGGGCAGCAGCCTGAGGAGGGAAGCCCAGACTTCCCTCTCCCCAGCCACTTCGTCCAGCTCTTCCGGGGGGATCCCGAGGCGTTCCCAGGCCAGCCGAGAGACATAGTCCCTCCAGCGTGTCCTGGGTCTTCCCCGGGGCCTCCTCCCGGAGGGACGTGCCCGGAACACCTCCCCAGGGAGGCGTCCAGGGGGCATCCTCACTAGATGCCCGAGCCACCGCAACTGGCTCCTCTCGATGCGGAGGAGTAGCGGTTCTACTCTGAGCCCCTCCCGGATGACCGAGCTTCTCACCCTATCTCTAAGGGAGAGCCCGGACACCCTGCGGAGGAAACTCATTTCGGCCGCTTGTATTCGCGATCTCGTTCTTTCGGTCACTACCCACAGCTCGTGACCATAGGTGAGGGTAGGAACGTAGATTGACCGGTAAATCGAGAGCTTCGCCTTTCGGCTCAGCTCCTTCTTCACCATGACGGACCGGTGCAGGGCCCGCATCACTGCCGACGCCGCACCGATCCGTCGGTCAATCTCCCGCTCCATCCTCCCCTCACTCGTGAACAAGACCCCGAGATACTTGAACTCCTCCACTTGAGGCAGAATCTCCTCCCCGACCCGGAGAGTGCACTCCACCCTTTTCCGGCCGAGAACCATGGCCTCGGATTTGGAGGTGCTGATCCTCATCCCAGCCGCTTCACATTCGGCTGCGAACCGCTCCAGTGAGAACTGAAGGTCACGGCCCGATGAAGCCAACAGGACAAGATCATCTGCGAAAAGCAGTGACGCAATCCTGAGGCCACCGAACCGTAACCCCTCAACGCCCTGGCTGCGCCTAGAAATTCTGTCCATAAAAGTTGTGAACAGAATCGGTGACAAAGGGCAGCCCTGGCGGAGGCCAACTCTCACCGGAAACAGGCTCGACTTACTGCCGGCAATGCGGACCAAGCTCTGGCACCGGGAGTACAGGGACCCGATGGCCCGTAACAGCGGGCCCGGTACCCCATACTCCCGGAGCACCCCCCACAGGGCTCCCCGAGGGACACGGTCGAACGCCTTCTCCAAGTCCACAAAGCACATGTAGACTGGTTGGGCGAACTCCCATGCACCCTCGAGTACCGCGCCAAGGGTATAGAGCTGGTCCACAGTTCCACGGCCGGAACGAAAACCACATTGCTCCTCCTGAATCCGAGGTTCGACTATCCTACGGACCCTCCTCTCCAGGACCCCCGAATAGACCTTACCGGGGAGGCTGAGGAGTGTGATCCCCCTGTAGTTGGAGCACACCCTCCGGTCCCCCTTTTTGAAGAGGGGAACCACAACCCCGGTCTGCCAATCCAGAGGCACTGCCCCCGATGTCCACGCGATGCTGCAGAGACGTGTCAACCAAGACAGCCCCACAGCATCCAGGGCCTTTAGGAACTCGGGGTGGATCTCGTCCACCCCCGGGGCCTTGCCACCGAGGAGCTTTTTAACCACCTCGGCGATCTCAGCCCCGGAGATAGGAGAGTCACCCCCGAGTCCCCAGACCCTGCTTCCTCAGTGGAAGGCGTGTTGGTGGGATTGAGGAGGTCTTCGAAGTATTCCCCCCACCGATTCACAACGTCCCGAGTCGAGGTCAGCAGCGCCCCGTCTCTCCCATACACGGTGTTGACAGAGCACTGCTTCCCCCTCCTGAGACGCCGGATGGTGGTCCAGAACCTCCTCGAAGCCGTTCGGAAGTCCTTCTCCATGGCCTCACCAAACTCCTCCCACACCCGAGTTTTTGCCTCCGCAACCGCCGACGCCGCGCCCCGCTTGGCCCGCCGGTACCCATCAGCTGCCTCAGGAGTCCCGTGGGCCAAAAAGGCCCGGTAGGACTCCTTCTTCAGCTTGACGGCATCCCTTACCGCTGGGGTCCACCAGCGGGTTCGGGGGTTGCCGCCGCGACAGGCACCGACGACCTTACGGCCACAGCTCCGGTCGGCCGCTTCAACAATGGAGGCACGGAACAAGGTCCACTCGGACTCTATGTCCCCCGCCTCCCCCGGGACATGGTTGAAGCTCTCCCGGAGGTGGGAGTTGAAGCTCGTTCTGACAGGAGATTCAGCCAGACGTTCCCAGCAGACCCTCACAGAACGTTTGGGTCTGCCAGGTCTGACCGGCATCTTCCCCCGCCATCGGAGCCAACTCGCCACCAGGTGGTGATCAGTTGACAGCTCCGCCCCTCTCTTCACCCGAGTGTCCAAGACATGCGGCCGCAAGTCCGATGATACAACTACAAAGTCGATCATCGAACTGCGGCCTAGGGTGTCCTGGTGCCAAGTGCACATGTGGACACCCTTATGCTTGAACATGGTGTTCGTTATGGACAATCCATGACGAGCACAGAAGTCCAACAACAAAACACCACTCGGGTTCAGATCGGGGGGACCGTTCCTCCCAATCACGCCCCTCCAGGTCTCACTGTCATTGCCCACATGGGCGTTGAAGTCCCCCAGCAGAACAAGGGAGTCCCCAGACGGGGCGCTTTCTAACACCCCCTCCAAGGACTCCAGAAAGGGTGGGTACTCTGAACTGCCGTTCGGTGCATAAGCACAAACGACAGTCAGGACCCGTCCCCCCACCTGAAGGCGGAGGGAGGCTACCCTCTCGTCCACCGGGGTGAACCCCAACGTACAGGCGCCGAGCCGGGGGGAAATAAGCAATCCCACCCCCGCTCGGCGCCTCTCCCCAGGGGCAACTCCAGAGTGGAAAAGAGTCCAACCCCTCTCAAGGACGCTGGTTCCGGAGCCCAAACTGTGTGTCGAGGTGAGCCCGACTATGTCCAGCCGGTACCTCTCAGCCTCGCACACCAGCTCCGGCTCCTTCCCCGCCAGAGAGGTGACGTTCCACGTCCCCAGAGCTAGCTTCTGCAGCTGAGGGTCGGACCGCCCAGGTCCCCGCCTCCTGCTGCCGCCCAGCTCACATCGCACCCGACCCCTTTGGCCCCTCCCACGGGTGGTGAACCCATGGGAAGAGGGTCCCGCGTCGTTCCTTCGGGCTGTGCCCGACCGGGCCCCGCGGGCGTAGACCCGGCCACCAGGCGCTCGCCAACGGGCCCTTCCCCCAGGCCTAGCTCCAGGGGGGGGCCCCGGTGACCCACGTCCGGGCAAGGGAAACTCCGTGCCAAAGTTACTTTTCATCATTGGGGTCTTTGAGCCACTCTTCGTCTGGACCCTCGCCTAGGACCTGTTTGCCTTGGGTGACCCTACCAGGGGCATGAAGCCCCCGACAATATAGCCCCCAGGGTCATTGGGACACGCAAACCCCTCCACCACGTTAAGGTGGCAGCTCATGGAGGAGGCAATATAACCCAAACGTGGAAATATCACAGCAATATCACCCAACACAAAAATATCACAGCAATATCTTAATCAATATCAGCCCCAAACGAGGGCATCAAAACTCAAGAAATATTAAATGTGCTCATGCTACTTATTTTTCTCCACCACAGGGTCAAGAGGTCACAGGTCATGGGGTCGGCTGTGGCAGCCAACCCACGATTAGCGGCCCGAGGATCAAATACGGCCCGACCTAGTGACACGATGTCTAACCTGCCATGAAGTGAAATACCTGCCACTACCACCACTACCACTTGTACTCCTAATCATAACAATAACACAACTTCTACCAATAGGAGCAACAATCACATCTGCACATAAAACAATGTTTACTGGTCCAATATAATAAATAAACCCCAGGCAATTTGTCCCTGAGAGAACTAGTTGGAGAACCCTGAGCTATGGTAGTCGCTGCGGCGGTGCAAACTACCGTCAAATGCAGAAGTCCTCAGAGTTTGAACAGCAGGGTTTTCGTTGCAGGTATTTGGCTGTCACTGGTCCTCAGAGGCGGCTGGCTGTTTTCGTGGCCCCGCGGTGTGTTTTCCATTACGTTGACACGTGCGCCCTCTGGTGGGAAATGACAGTAACTGCTGTTGTTGGAGTGGTAAGTAGTACATTATACAGCGTATGTAGAGCTTCAAGTCCTCAGTCGTAGCGCGCACGCAGCCCACACATAAGGCAGGGTGAACCAATCACAGGGATTAAACTGCTCGAAAGAGGTACTCTACTCAGAAATGGACTCGGGTCCATACAAAACACAACACGATAGAAGCGACAAGCAGGTGCAGCGCTAGGGAAATTAAATAACCTGGAAGACAGGTGAGCAGAAGAGTCATCAACACAGGTGACTCATTTGACTGATGAGACACAGAGGGAAGGCAAGCGGTTCACTGGACTGGAGCCTACGCCCTCTCTCACATATACTGTACGTTAGCCTTAACCCTCTCTAACATACTGTACGTTAGCCTTAACCCTCTCTAACATACTGTACGTTAAGTTGACTTCTTCAACTACAATCAACTACTTTAACCACTTCGTCTCTACAACCTAATGGCCATCTCTAACCATCTTTATTGTAATACCTAAACATAGCCATCTCTAACCTAATGTACCTAAACTTAAACATATCTAAACCTATAGGGCGGCCTACCTAAACTATCTCAAACCTCATAGCTTAACCTAATATACCTTAACTCCACCAACAAACCACAGGGCAAGTCACATTATAAATCTTTTATTGAAATATAAATCATCTGAATGTACATAATGTATAGGAAGACATAGGAATAATGCGGGCGTGGGGAGCATATGACGAGCGACGTACCGAACGAATGTGTACCATGAAGACTGCGGTACCGAAGCCTCAGAAGACGCTGACAACGTTGTTTGCGCAGGAGAAGATAAAAGAAGAAAAGCAGACAGGCGCCAATTAGTAATACCGTCTCCCTCACTGTGGCGGGGCTGAGGGGGGAGGCAGGCCGAGGGGGGATTGCCAGGGGGAGGCAGCGGGGGGGAGAGTTCTGGTGGGTCGGGCTCTGGAGTTAGCTGGAGGTTCTGGAGAAGGACGGCTCCGGTCCAACAGTGTCTGGGCTGCGGTCCAAACTCCTGGCGCCCCACAAGACCTGGAATCCTCTCTGCTCGCCCTATTCTCCTTGTTCTGTTGTCCTTCTGTTTGTTTGCCCGGGTTCTACTTGGTCAACAAAAGGTGCTGGTATGGCTATATATCTTCTAGCTACTTTTTTGGTAACATGCAGAGTAAGGCATAGATTATTTTTTCTTAATTGTATCATGTGGATGCGGTATATGAAGCAAGAGGAGGCTGCTATCAAAGTGACGTCGATTGGAAATAATTACGACTGGAACAACATGGTCCTCTGTGCTTTGGTAGAGAATGTTTCTTTTTTGTGGTTTCTGTGACCATGAAAGTGAACAAGGTGTGTGTGTGTGTGTGTGTGTGTGTGCGCGCGTGTGTGTGTGTACCTGTGTGTGTGTGTGTGTGGTCGTGCGGCAGCTCCTCACGACTGCAGTGTAAAACGGCTGAAATGTCCTCCCCTGGCCAGATGTGTAGTCCATCGTCTGCCACATGTTGAGTTTGGCTTTCTATTTCCTAACGAGGCCCAACAATGGGGTGCAGAGGATTAATATGTGCTTCTTTTTTTTTTCGTATAAAATACTGGAATCTTATTGTCAATAACTCTGTTATATAAAATCACTCTCAAACTATGTACATTACAATCACGCTGGGCTGGGGGCCCTGGCCACGCCCAGGGTCCGGAGCAAGCTGTCAAGGGAAAGCTGAGACGGCACAAGTAAGGATTCCCACCTCACAACAACTCAACTGTGGCAGTTCTCTAGCTAATATTCACAAATAATACAATGTTCACACATTGGTGATGTAAAAAAATACATTTGTACCTCCGCTCCTTGTTATCTGTTGCGTTAGC
>JAXIVH010000176.1:10000-15000 GCA_036785325.1 Urophycis tenuis | reverse complement strand
CCCCCCTTCAAACCAACAACAACACACTCAGCACTTCCTGTTTCCTCCACCAGCTCCTGTGACCTTGGATGCCGTACTTCTTTTCACAACTAAATGCTTTACTGTATTTAGCAAAGCCCAGAAATTCGCAATGTCCAACAGAAATACACAGACGACATAGACACAGTGAGACATACACAGAAGGTATGACTATATGTGTTGTGTGTTTCTCATGTGTAAACTGACCCAGGGAGAAGATCTCCCAGAGCAGGATCCCATAGGACCACACGTCACTCAGGGTGGTGTACAGGTTATCAAAGATGCTCTCTGGGGCCATCCACTTCACCGGCAGGAACGTCTGTTTACCGCAACACACTCAGTCAATCAATACATATACAATACAATATACACACAGCCCATAATGAATACACACAATGCATGCATCCTGCACAGCCCGGAACACAAACCATGTAAACCACAAGCACTTTGTGTGGCTCGGCCTCCAGACGACTATTGTTCTGATCTCCCCTGAACTCCAGCTGAACCATTACCCTCACAAGATGTGTGAGTTGATACAGCCCTAATCTAGGCCCTGTAAAAGCTCCAGGTTCGGGTTCTTTTTACACAGCCTGACCCGGCATGCTGTCACACAGCGTAGGTGGAGCCTGCTACGTTTGAACTGAGCTGGTCGTTAGGCGCTGGGTGTGTTGCTGAAGGACATATGGACACTGAGAGATCAAACCAGCAACCTTTCCTTCCCTTCCCTTTTACAGCCTGCTCTACTGTAGTTTCTGAACTGCAGTACTTTTAAACAAACAAAACAGACAAATAGAGAGACAAACAGAGAGACAGAGAGACAGACAGAAAGACAGACAGACAAACAGACAGACAGACTTACGCTGCCTTTGGAGACGTAGTTGTTGTCGTGCATGATGTCTCGCGCCAGGCCGAAGTCGCAGATCTTCACAATCTTTCCCTGGGACAGCAAGACGTTCCTGGCCGCCAGGTCTCGGTGCACACACTGAGGAGACAGAAGACACACGCCGTCAGACAGACAGGTCTCGGTGCACACACTGAGGGAGACAGAAGACACACGCTGTCAGACAGACAGGTCTCGGTGCACACACTGAGGAGACAGAAGACACACCCCGTCAGACAGACAGGTCTCGGTGCACACACTGAGGAGACAGAAGACACACGCCGTCAGACAGACAGGTCCCGGTGCACACACTGAGGGAGACAGAAGACACACGCTGTCAGACAGACAGGTCTCGGTGCACACACTGGGGGAAACAGAAGACACACGCTGTCAGACAGACAGGTCCCGGTGCACGCACTGAGGAGACAGAAGACACACGCTGTCAGACAGACAGGTCTCGGTGCACACACTGAGGAGACAGAAGACACACGCCGTCAGCCAGACAGGTCCCGGTGCACACACTGAGGAGACAGAAGACACACGCTGTCAGACAGACAGGTCTCGGTGCACACACTGAGGAGACAGAAGACACACGCTGTCAGACAGACAGGTCCCGGTGCACGCACTGAGGAGACAGAAGACACACGCTGTCAGACAGACAGGTCTCGGTGCACACACTGAGGAGACAGAAGACACACGCCGTCAGACAGACAGGTCCCGGTGCACACACTGAGGAGACAGAAGACACACGCTGTCAGACAGACAGGTCTCGGTGCACACACTGAGGAGACAGAAGACACACGCTGTCAGACAGACAGGTCCCGGTGCACACACTGAGGAGACAGAAGACACACGCCGTCAGACAGACAGGTCTCGGTGCACACACTGAGGAGACAGAAGACACACGCTGTCAGACAGACAGACAACAGTTCAGCCTGTCTGAGCGCCGGGGCCTCCAGGGTGCTTCAAGGTTCCACCGACTCCACGCACCCGTTTTGTTATTCGCTCGGTCGCTCGGCCGCGCGTTTCCTCGCCGCACCTAAATCTGACTTTGTCTTCGGGACATTTTTTCGGGCTATAATTTATAATAATCCTTTAGAATTTCCACTTGGTGTTTCCTCCAACGCCTGGGCCTTAGTGTAAACATGGCCCGGGGATAATAACCAGGGAGGGCCAATGAGTAGCTGGGAGCCGAGGCTAATTCTACCCTGGCCGCTGCCCGGCTATATCCAGACACACTCGCCTCTGGTCTCTGGCATGAGGGCGGCTTATCTCAGAGGAACCCGGGTCTAAAGGCAGGCCTGCTGGCCTGCAGGCCTGTCATCAGCCGGGCCTGAAACACCACCGCCGCCTCGGTCAGCCGGTCACCGTGGCAACAGGTTGGCGGGTCAGTCCACCCAGTCATGCCTTGCCAACGGCGGCCGGGCAGACCCAGAAGGCTCGGCTTCCCTCTGGGCCGTGGGTTCCACCGCGGGTTCCACCGCGGGATCCACCGCGGGTGTGCAGGCGGCTGGCGGGCTGGACTCACGTTCTTGGAGGCCAGGAACTCCATGCCCTTGGCCACCTGGTAGGTGAAGCTCAGCAGGTCTGTGGTGCTCAGGCCCTCCCTGCCGTCCTCCGACAGAAGGTTGTCCATCTCGCTGTCTGCATGGAGACAAATTAAAACACAGGAAACCCATTAGGGAGGCAGCCAGGAGCCAGAGGGGGACGTCTAGGAGGGGGACGTAAATATAGCGGCGGCCGCGCGGCCCGGCTGCTGGCTAGCGGCGGGGGGAAGCCGGTGAACCATTATCCAGGCCTTGTAATTACAGGGTCAGACTGACAGGGGTGCAGCCTGACACCAACACGGGAGACAGAATGCAGCGCTGGTGCCCGGCTAGCTGAGGGAGCACAGTGCAGGTTCTCCGTTTAGCTCCTGAGATGAAGGCTGGTAACATGTTGGGATCAGACTAAGGAAGGCTACATTCTGCTAACAAGTTAAGGATGGTTACATTTAGGTATCAGATGAAGGAATGCAGGGTGGAGGTAAGATATTGCATTCAGGACGGTGATGGTTAGGTCCAGACTTTGTAATGATTAGACTTTATATGAAGGGAGAACAACAACAAAACACTCTTGACTCTCTCACCTAATCCCTTCTGCGAGGGCGGGTGGTCATAGTTGGGCCGCAGGATGTCAGAGTACTTGGAACTGTTCATCTCCAGCATGGGCACATACTGGGTGTTGTCCGCCTGCTTCATGTCCATGTAGTCCCCTCCCTTCCCCTCGAAGGACAGGATGACGTAGCTGTGTGGTGAGAGGAGGAGAGCAGAGGGGTTACAGTGAGGACCACACCCCGCCCTGCAGCGGCCTGTTGTCATCACACAGCACAGTCCCTCATCGTGGAGGGGGTTTGGAGATCAAATCCCTGTGAAGATGGTACTGTGAAAACATGACACTACTTTGTCATAGGGACCTAATGGAAATGTACTTATACTGTAAGGTTGGGTTTGATATCTGGCTGGTTGTCAGACTTGATGTGGTTAAGTTCAAGTATAAAGTCAGAAAGGGTAGTGTTACGGTAATCAATGGTTGCGTTTCGGTAAGTGGGAGCCTGGCGAGACTCTGGTTCGGGTAAGGGAAGTGATGCATTATGGGAATAACCACCACACATGGGGCTAATGTACACCACCGACAGAATTCTGTGGTGGGGTTGAGGTGTGGTCGGCCTGATTCATTCAGCCAGTCAACCCGGCTGACCCCATGGGTGGGGATGACGGTATGGAGGCAGTGGTGGTGGTGGTGGTGGTGGTGGTGGTGGTGGTGTTTGGTTCTCAACCACATGGACACAATTAACAGGTAGCTCTATGGTAACAGGGTTAGAGTGAAAACGAGATCACTCAGGAACCAGGATTGGATTAGATGTGAAATGCCAGACAGGCTCGGGGGGGGTTGGTGGAGGTGTGAACTGGAGGGGGGGTGTGTGTGTGGATACTGTGTACTGTGATACTGTGTACTGTGTACTGTTATAGGACATAACCAGAACACAAACAGCTGCTAAGTGTCCCACTACACAGACGGGCTGCAGTGGGTTCTGTGTTCCCAGGCTACCTGCGGCTGCTCTCGTCCACCGGGTTGATGCCAAAGATGTCCAGGTTCTTGCGGCTCTTCTCCGGGTGCAGGCTGAGGAAGTTCTCGCGGTTCTTGTGGAGGTAGTTGACCAGGTCACCATAGAGACAGTACTCTGTGATGATGTAGATGGGGCCTGGGGGGGGGGTCCGGGAAATGGTTTCATTGCGTTGCTCCCGTCCTGACCGTTACCTCATCTTTTCTACACTCACTTTAGAGTAATTTCTTTTGGTACTTTTTCATCGTACTTTTTCCTTCCATTTCCTTCCCTTAACTTTTTGACTGTTCTGCCAACGTCAATGTTTATTTCCATGACAATAAAGCGCTTATGAATTTAATTGAGAGAGGGAGAGAGAGAGACTGAGAGCAACAGAGAGAGAGAGAGAGAGGTAGAGAAGTAGGGAAAGTGAGAAAGAGAGAGAGGTGGAAAGGGAGACAGAGGGAGGTAGAGAGAGAGTGAGTGAGTGTTTGGCGTCTGTCTGCTAGCTAATCTTATCAGGAGCTAGTAAAGGCTAAAAGCAGAGCTCTGGCAAGGGGGTTGGTGTGACTGTGTGTGTGTGTGTGTGTGTGTGTGACTGTGTGTGTGTGTGTGTGTGTGTGTGACTGTGTGTGTGTGAGTGTGTGTGTGTGTGTGTGTGTGTGTGTGTGTGTGTGTGTGTGTGTGTGTGTGTGTGTGACTGTGTGTGTGTGTGAATGTGTGTGTGTGTGTGACTGTGTGTGTGTGTGTGTGTGTGTGTGACTGTGTGTGTGTGTGTGTGTGTGTGTGTGTGTGTGTGTGTGTGTGTGTGTGTGTGTGTGTGAGAGTGAGAGAGTGTGTCTGTGTGTGTGTGTGTGTGTGGGGGGGGGGGGGGGGGCAGCTTGAAGCTAACCCCTCATTAGAGCTCCAGAGTAACACCCCTTACTGTCCCTTACAGCTGGACACACATGTCACTTACTGTGTGTACGTGTGTGTCTGTGTGTGTTTGTAGAGAGTGTGACAAACAGGGTGGATGGT
>JAXIVH010000176.1:0-5000 GCA_036785325.1 Urophycis tenuis | reverse complement strand
CTCCAACCCGGGGTTCTGAGGTTTCTGAGTGCTCTTCTCAGTCCTCACCTGGGCTCCCTGGCAGAACCCTGGACCGGGTGTCAGCAGCACGCTTTATCGACCGCTTCGATTGGACCCACTGACTTCTCCTCTCTGTTATTGTCTCTCCTGTTTTGCGTACTTTCCACCGCAAAGATGACGAACACACAGCGACCGAGACGCCGGCTGGCCAGACAGACCAGCTTGTGTCGGTGGGGGGGTGGGGGGGTCTGAACAATGCCAGTGCTTTATGGAGAAACTTGGGGGGGGGGGGGGGTTGGGGGGTTTACTGGGCTTACTGTTTGATATTCTTGCAGATGAACCACTCCACCTCAGGGGTGGGCTGCCCCCAGCGATGCAGACCACAGACTGGCCAGTGGCTGAGCCGTGGTGGAGGTCCATGAGGTCCACGATGACTGCAGGCACTGTGGAGGGAGAGGCAGACAGAGAGGGAGAGTGAGAACAAGAGAGAGCGAGGGAGACACACAGACAGAGAGGGAGGGAGTGAGAATGAGAGAGAGCGACAGAGCAAGACAGAGTGCGAGAGATAAACAGCATGTATTTACGTGTTACACACATATTTATTTAAATGAAATCCATTGTAATTTTATACCTCATTATTATTGTTTGTTATTCAAAGAGAGTAGGGGCCAAATGGAGCATGAGAGAGAGTGATATATACAGAAAGAGAACGAGAGCAAAGAGAGAGAGAGAGAGAGAGAGAGTGAAAGAGAGAGAGCTGGGAGGAGCGAAAGGGAGATAGAGTGGGAGGACGCAGGACGAGACAGATAGACAAGACAAGACAAGAGGGAGAGAGAGAGAGAGACAGAGAGAGAGAGAGAGAGAGAGAAGAGAGAGAGAGAGAGAGAGAGACAGGGGTCGGGAGGTCGTGTGAGAAGAGAGGCGGCCTGCGTCCAGACAGGAGGATAAGGGCACCTTACTGACGGGGCACCAGGCACTGACCTTTGACCTGCAGGGTGAAGCTGCGGCTCTGGCTCTTGTTCCCGTTCTCCACCCGGATGGTGTAGTTCCCACTGTCCTCGTCCTTGGCCCGGATCAGGGTCAGAACACTCTGGTACCTGCAGGGACAACACGGGCTGATGGTCTGGACTCACATGCACACGCATGTCGCATGTATTGTACACATATCACATTGTAAACATAATCCTACACGTATCCATAATGTACATGTGTTATTATATACATGTGGTATTATAAATATATCATATTCATGAATCCATAATACACATAAAACTCCTAAAAACTTGAGAGACTTCATAACAGTGTGTTTGATTCGTGCGCCCCTCACCTGGTGGGGCTGAGCTGGTGGAGGGTGGTGCTGATCTCCACCGTCAGGTCGTCCAGCGGCAGGCCGTCCTTCAGCCAGGTGACGTGGGCGCTGGGGAAGGAGTCCACCTCCGCCCGGAACTCCTTCACCTCGTCCAGCTCCGCCGACTCCACGGAACCAAAGTCCGGAGACACGGACACAAACGGCCCCTCTGTGGCGAAACAAAACGCACCCGCTGGTCCAGACACAAAGCTAGTGCAGGATACACCTCAATGGAATATTTCCACAAAGAGTAGCCACGGAAACACACACACACATACACATACACAGACACACACACACACAGACACACACACACACAGACACACACACAAACGCACACACACACAGACACACACACACTCACACAAACGCACACAGACACAGACACAGACACAGACACACACACACACACGCACACACACACACACACACACACACACACACACACACACACACACACACACACAGACACACACACACACCGTAGACGGTGATGACCAGCTCCTTGGTCTGGGTGTTGCTGCTGAAGATGTCTGTGATGGAGCAGGCGTAGAGGCCGCTGTCCTTGACGGAGGCATGCGGGATGGTCAGGGTGTAGTAGATCTCCCGCTTCTGCGTGTTCTCCATCACAAACTTGTGGCCGCGCTCCGCCTGCAGGGGACGGGCGGAGGAGCGATGAACGACCGGCACCAACACATGCCGCCGGTGGGGTTTGGGTCGGAGGTGGAGATGTACAACAGAACCCCCTCACAGTCCCAGCGCTGCTCATCAGAGTCAGCCTCATGACCACAAACAACTGTGTGTTTACAGGAAACTGTCAGGAGGATGAGGCCAGACGGGGAACACTGCAGGCTAGTGGTGGTGTTGTGGGGGGCTCTCTAACAATAAGGATTCATTATAAGTGTGGTGGTGGTGGTGGGGGGTGGTGGTGGTGGTGGTTGTGGTGGTGGGGGTGGGGGTGGTGGTGGGGGTGGGGGTGGTGGGGGTGGGAGCGGTGGGGGTGGTGGGGGTGGGGGGTGGTGGGGTTGGGTGGTGGTGGTGGGGGTGGTGGTGGTGGGGGTGGTGGGGGTGGGGGTGGTGGGGGTGGTGAGGGGTGGGGGGTGGTGAGGGTGGGGGTGGGGGTGGTGGTGGGGGTGGTGGGGGTGGGTGGTGGGTGGTGGTTGGGGGGTGGTGGTGGGGGTGGGTGGGCTCACCAGCTTCCCAGGGTATTTCCAGTGGTCTTCTAGGAGGTCCGGTCCGTGGGCTATGCAGCTGATGTTGAGGGTCTCCCCCACCAGGAGGGGGCGGTCCTCTGGGGCCTTCAGCTCCACCTGGAGGTCCACAGCACCTGGACCAAGGGGACCGGGTCACACACGCATCAGGACATGTGTGTGTGTTTGAAAGGATCGGATCAGGACATGCATGCACACACACACGCTAACACACACGATAACACACACGCTAACACACATGCACACACACACACACACACACACACACACACGCTAACACACATGCACACAACATGCACACACACACGCTCACACACACACACACACACACACACACACACACAGACACACACACGCACACACACACCTAACACACATGCACACACACGCACACACACACGCTCACACACACACACACACACAGACACACACACACACACACAGACACACACACACACACAGGACATACAGACACACACACACACACACACACACACACACAGACATACAGACACACACACACACACACACACACACACACAGACATACAGACACACACACACACACACACACACACACACACACACACACACACACACACACACATGCTCACACACACACCTGTCCCGACGGGGATCCCGTGGACGATGTACTCCTGGCTGACGTGCTCCACGCCGTTGATGAGCGCCTTGCAGGCGTAGGTGCCGGCGGGGAACACGCCCAGCGCGCCGCGGCGCCGGTCGTACACGCTGGCCACCCGGCTGCTGCGTGTCCGTGTTGAACAGCGTGACGACGGCGGCCGGGTCCGACACCATGCACTGGACCGCCATCTCCTTGGGCTCCGACACCATGTGGTTCCCAAAGGGACATGAGGGACGGCAGGAAGGGCACGGCTGGGTCTGGGGGCGGGACAACGTCACTCAATCAGCCAATCAGAGACCAGCTGACCGAAACTAGTTTTGCTAGGTAGCTAGCCAGGCAGACAGACAGAATGGAGGAGAGATGGATGGAAAGATAGATAAGACAGACAGACAGACAGGCAGGACAGACAGGTACCTGGTACAAAGAGACAGATAGACAGACAGGTACCTGGTACAAAAAGACAGACAGACAGACAGACGGGTACCTGGTACAAAGAGACTGGCAGACAGGCAGACAGACAGGTACCTGGTACAAAGAGACAGATAGACAGACAGGTACCTGGTACGTAGACGTAGATGCTGGCAGACTCCTCATCCTCGAGGGAGGCAGCGTAGTGACAGCTGTAGAGGCCTGTGTGGTGGGCGATGGCCGTATCCACGGTGACCGCGGAGACGAACAGGCCGCTGTGGTCCTCCTGGGTCTGCTCGGGGATGCTGAAGGCATGCTCCAGGAGAGCGGGGGCGTGGCCGTGGCACGTCAGGCTGAAGGAGGTGTGGAGCGGGACCACCAAGTCCTCCTGCTCCGGGTAGAGCACCGGGACCTCCAGGGGGCCCGCCGAGCTACTGGGGGCTGGGGGGACCGGGCCGCGGGTCAGAACCAGGGTATACACACATACCCACCCATCGCTATTAATCCATTCACCCATTCATCTATCTATCTATTCATCCATGCATCTATCATCCATTCCTTGATTAGTTCTACCACCCATCCATCCATCATGTCATCATCCATCCATCCATAACCCATCCATCCACCATCTGTCTCAACCAAGCATCCACCCATCCATCCATCATGTCATCATCCATCCATCCATAACCCATCCAGCCACCATCTGTCTCAACCAAGCATCCATCCATCCATCCATCCATCATCCCTGGCTCACCTTTGACCCTGAGCCTGAAGGAGAAGTGTGCCGAGCGGTCCCCACTGAGCGCGGTGATGCTGTACTCCCCGCTGTCCTTCTCCAGGGGGTGTCGGAGCGTCCACCACGCTCTCGTACCTGCAACCCCCAGACCAGAGGTCAGTCCCAGCGCCCCGGAGGAACCCCCCCCCCCCCGGAGCAGTGGAGCACGCTGTCCCCGGTTCTCACCGGTTCCCCGCCACGTGGCTGGTCTTGTGAACAGGTAGTAGGTCTGGGGCAGGGCGGCTCCGTCCCGTTGCCATGACACCTTGGGGGCCGGGAAAGGCGTCCAGCAGGATGGTGAACTCAGTCTGCTCCAGCAGGGACACCACCTCCACCGCCCCGATGCCACTGTGGTCCAGAGCCACGAAGGAGCCCTGGTCTGCAGCCCCGGGGGGAGAGGGGGGGGAGGGGGGGGGAGGGAGGGAGATGAGAGAGAGAGAGATCATACATACATCAACATTCTTGGATTGCAAGAAAATATATATATAGAGAGAGAGAGAGAGAGAAGAGAGAGAAAACTATTGAGTGAGTGAGAGCAAAGAGACAGAGAGTGGGAGAAAGAGAGAGAGACAGAGAGACGGAGGGGGAGAGAAAAAGCAGCAGATAGAAACATTTT
>JAXIVH010001756.1:0-11106 GCA_036785325.1 Urophycis tenuis | reverse complement strand
ATACTGCTCATCAAAAGCATCAAACGATAGCATAAGGGTTAAGGGTTAGACGAAAATACCCACCCGGGTTGGGTATTATCGTTTTTGCCTGCTAAGGATCAGTGTCCAGAACCTTCTGAAGCCTCACCTGCGATTAGAGAGATCCACACTCGTTGGGGAGCTGCTCGCTCGCTCTGGTCCTTCCAGGGAACATCAGCCATGTCTAGCAGAGCCCTTCTGAAGACAGCCAGCTGGGGGTGACGGGTACACCAGCAGCTCAGGTAGCCTACTCAGGTTTCTCTGATGTATCGCCTTGTCCCGTGACAGCCTTGTTGTTCCACCAAAGCCAAGGTGTGAGTTTCCAGCTGCTTCAGGTTACGTTCAGCATCCACTTATTAACATTCAGCCCACTTGTTCCCTACGTTCAGCCCACTTGTTCCCTACGTTCAGCTCACTTGTTCCCTACGTGCAGCCCACTTGTTCCCTACGTGCAACCCACCAGTTCCCTACGTTCAGCTCACTTGTTCCCTACGTGCAGCCCACTTGTTCCCTACGTGCAACCCACCAGTTCCCTATGTTCAGCCCACTTGTTCCCTACGTTCAGCTCACTTGTTCCCTACGTGCAGCCCACCAGTTCCCTACGTTCAGCCCACCTGTTCCCTACGTTCAGCTCACTAGTTCCCTACGTTCAGCTCACTTGTTCCCTACGTGCAGCTCACTTGTTCCCTACGTGCAGCCCACTTGTTCCCTACGTGCAACCCACCAGTTCCCTACGTTCAGCCCACTTGTTCCCTACGTTCAGCTCACTTGTTCCCTACGTGCAGCCCACCAGTTCCCTACGTTCAGCCCACCTGTTCCCTACGTTCAGCTCACTAGTTCCCTACGTTCAGCTCACTTGTTCCCTACGTGCAGCCCACTAGTTCCCTACGTTCAGCCCACCTGTTCCCTAAGTTCAGCTCACTAGTTCCCTACGTGCAGCCCAGTATTTCCCTAGGTTCAGCATCCACTTTTTGACATTCAGCCCACTTGTTCCCTACGTTCATCTCACTTGTTCCCTTTGTGCCTAAGATTTTTCCAATACATTTAATATTCCTCCTCAAATGCAGAGAGAAGTTTTGAAAAGGTTTGGATAACAGCCCTTCAGTCGCATATAACATAATACAGTGGTAATTGGTCAAGTTGATTCAGTCTCACACTGTCAAGCTAATCAAATATGGCATGTCTCCACAGGATGTAGTTAATACAGTATTACCCAGGTGGTACTTACAGGATCCATATAATGTATAGAATACAGTATTACCCAGGTGTTACTTACAGGATGTATATAACGTATAGAATACACTATTACCCAGGTGTTACAGGATGTATATAACGTAGAATACAGTATTACCCAGGTGTGACTTTTCTTCCTCTACTGTAGCTACAGTATTCTATACTGTTAAGAGTGTAGTAGTGTCTACTATAGTGGCTGTATTCCATACTGTTGGTATAACCCTGTTGAATACCACTGGATACCGATGGTGTGTGTGTGTGTGTGTGTGTGTGTGTGTGAAAGCACTGAGATAAAAACACTTGAAATCAGCTGTATTATTTTATTATTAAGGAAAGCCCTGAGAGACTGAAAAACACAGCAATAGCAAACATAGGAGTCATCCAGTGTGTGTGTGTGTGTGTGTATGTGTGTGTGCGCGCGCACACGCTACAGTTAAGGGTATATAGTACCAGGGTTTTAGAGGGCTGTAGGCAGAGTACTACAGGTTAGTGTTGAAGAGTCCTGCTCCTTCACATTGGATAATAAAGGTGGGCTGGTTGGTCTGATCATCATCTGACTGGGAGATTGTAAACTTTGCCTGAAAAATACAAACTCAGTCAATCAGCAATTGAATATACTGTACGTCTTGTCAAGGTAGACCTACAGCTAGAGCCCAGAGTCTATAGGTAGCCGTTAGCTACATGGGTGCCGGTGTAGCGTACCTGAGTTAGCTGTTCAGCTACGTGGATGGCAGTCTGTGTGTGCAGGGTCACCGGGCCTGTCCGTATGCGGGATGTTCCGTTGGCCAAGGCCATGAAGATAATTAACTGAACAGAAAAAATGTGACAGTGTGTTAAATATGGTGGTATAGTAGGAAAACAGCTTAGAGAAGTTGGGTTAGCTTTAGGGATTACCTGATCTTGTAGAAACTCGTCCACACATCCGTTATGTCTGAGGTTCCTCAACAACATCTCAGCCGCCTCGATGCCCACCTTGTCAGCATAGACCCCTGCAGTACGAGGAGACCGCCATGAGAGACACATCCACGTTACAGGAAACTGCCAGTAGCTGTGTTTTAATCAACATGTTTTTTTGATGAGTCATAACTTGAGTAACACGGTTAAAAAGTGGGGCCTCAAAGGAATATTTTTGTGTGTTCTGCCAAAGTGATACGGTGACAACCTTACCTCAGTGATGAACATTAAAAAACGTATTTAGATTTGTCACTAATCAGAGGTGAAATAATGGATATTTTAAATTGACATGAAGCATCTTTAACTAGTTTTTTGTTGTTATACTTTTTTTTAAACTTTGGACTTTGGATCTAGGGTTAGCTTGTGACCTTTGGATGTAGGGGTCGCTCGTAATTTTTGGATCTCAGGTTAGCTTGTGACCTTTGGATCTCGGGTTAGCTTGTGACCTTTGGATCTAGGGTTAGCTTGTGACCTTTTTCCTGCTATTCCTGATGTTTTTTGCCTGCTTGAGGTGAATCCTCAAGCAGGTCTAGAGAATTAATGCAAGTCCTCCAAATGAAGGACATTAACCCTCCCCTACAGTATAAGTGAGCGGTTTGCATCCCTGTGGATTTGAGGGACAGATGAAATATTCTCACCTTTCTTTCCAAGAGCGGATCCTGCAAACAGACAGCCTGTAGATGACTCTGCGATGATTCTGGGTAAGGAAACAAGTGATGAAGGGAATACTCAAACTTTAAGAGTGTTTTCCACATACCATTTGTTTTCTTGAGAAGCCCAGAGACCTATAGAAGCAGATGAGACCATTTATCTCCGCTAGAGAATGGAGGGCAGATACCCTAACCCAGATGAGAGATTAGCTCCGTTGAGTGAGGACAAATTGCACCATCCAGCTTCTCCAAAGTCAAGACATTTTAACTTTACCAAGGTCATTCCTCCAGGGGCCCCAGGGCCCTGGAGTCAACATGTTCACACAGTGACTAGTTTAGTCAACAAGTTCACAGTGACTAGTTCAGTCAACATGTTTAGTAGTTTGTTTAGTTGACACGTCATAGTTTAGGTAGTTTACATGATGCCGTTTCCATTCCCACAGGCCTGGTCTTTCTCCTGGAGAGACGGGATGTTGATGTAGAGGTCTTTGATCTCTCTCCTGATGGTCCGCACAGCTGCAGTGGACATGTCCTTAGCCAGCTGTAACACAAAAGATAGCCGCTCTGTATGAAGGAGCTATATAAATATAACATAAGGTAAGAATTGCTCTATATTCGTGCTATAACCTATAGGCTGTGGTTCAGTGTCATATGGGGTTAGGATTAGTGTTACCAGTTAGTGTTAGTGTTACCTTATGGGGTTAGGGTTAGTGTCACCTTACTGGTTGTAAGGTTACTGTTACCTTATAGGTTGTAGAACTAGGGCTAGTGTTACCTTATAGGGCAGCACCCCAGCAACAAAGGCACGGCCATAGATCTTGGTGATAGTGCCTCTCTCTGTCATGGTGATGGGACTTAATTGTTTAATTGGGTTGACCGTCACCACCACCTCTCCACCACCTTTAGGATAGTAGCCCCTGTTGACATCAGTACATACAGCTGGAGAAAAATCTAGTAGTACACAACATTCCTTTGTCATTTAGTGAGTGAGTGTACACACAAGTATTCACACTTCATGCATTCACACTTAAAGCCTCTGAAGACAATAACAACAGGGTTTGCAAGACAGGTGTGTAGGGAAGTGTACCAATTAAGTGTAATATCACTTAAAACCTTTAATACCATGTAACCCATCTACAGTTACCTCATTTTGATGTCACAATCAAAATGGACTCCGAACTTCTCCAGGATGGGCTTGAAGACCTATTAAAAAAAGATTTATGAATGGATAAATTGGATTTTTAAAACTATAAGCCTGCCTTGACAAGATGAAAACCTGTCATGTCAGTATAATATACAATATAAAGCTGTCAATAGAATCATATATGATGTATGATCTAGTGATGCAATATAAATCTATGTCAGTAAATTAATAAATGGGATATGATTGTGGTGTGTGGATGATGGCTGGTTTAAGCAGCCTCACCTGGCGGACTGTCACACTGGGCTGGTGAGGCTGCATACCTGCTGTGCATTGAGCAATCAATGTGCACAGGTTAAAGCAGCCATCACCACGCACTTAAGGATGACATCTCCTTCATGGCAGCATGGATCTCTATGTATCGGTCTTTCAAACTATACAATACACATGTTTTCAACAGGTGGAGTGGACGCCTAGGTGAGAGTAGAGAGTGTATTCAGAGTATAGGGACAGTACCTTCACAGTGTAGTCTATTTGTGGAGCCATATCTGCATTGGTTCCTCCCTTCAGACAGAGTTGTGTTGAGGCATCAGTGAACAAGGCACAGGGGAGGGATGCCTGAAGCAGCAGGCCCACACTCCTGCAAACCAGTCAAAATTCATTAACAGTAATGCATCTACTGAGCCAGCAGTCTATTAGTGAGCTAGAGTAATGCATGTACTGACCCAGCAGTCTTGGGATCAGCTTTGTGGTTTCCAGATGTGATTTTTCCAGGTGCCAGTGATATCTCTGTAGAGCCGATGTCTGCTCCATCCAGACCGCCAGCACACATGTCCCGAAGCAGCTGCAAGCCACACAGATGCTGCGGTCTGGAGGAAAATCAGCACTAAATAATGTACTCATCGCCATACAATAGTCTATGGTCCTAGCATTTAATACAGTCTCTGGTCCCCTCCATAGTGGTGAATCTTAATCTTGGGTTCAGGGTTAACTAGGGATAACTAGGCTACCTCAATCTTGGGTTCGGGTTAACTCGTCTTAACTTGGGTATACTAGGGATAACTAGGTTACCTTAATCCTGGATTTGTTCTGCCGGCTCGGATCTTGCTGATCTTGATTGCGGTTCCGATGATGCAACTTAGCGCCGCGGAGACTCTTAAAATCTGTCCACCCTGGAAATAAATGATGAAGTGTTTGTTTCTATGATAAAGTGTATACATTATGATGAAATATATTATGATGATATACATTATGATGATATATATGTGATGATATATATTAAGATGATAACACAGGGGGTTACTTCCATAGTTAATTTCTTCTACACTTACACCCTCCATAAAACTCCCGTCCACATCCAGTGTTGTTGAGCTCATTGTGCTTCTGGTATCTGACTGCAGTAGGTTAATTACTAATACTAATATTACTGCTCTCTGTTACTACTAGCTTCGGTCTATAGCTCACTGTTTCTTCTTCTGCGGACTGGTTTTATACTTTCAGCATCAGCATCATCATCATCATCATCCGGAGTGAGATAAAATATTAACTATATAAGCATCACCGCCACCTGCTGGCCCGGAGTGAGACAAAACATTCACGAAATGATCGATGAGCATCCCCGCCACCTGCTGGTCCGGAGTAAGACATGAACCTATCAATATGTTGTGATTAGACGTCCATTATACATATGCATGGATTCAGTTGAATCACATGTATCTTGATGTTAATTCAAATGGCATCTTTAGCCAGGATATATGGTGGAATAGTTAGGCCTACGACGGCCTCCCTGTCTGCCAGTTGTACTGCATTCTATGATAATTGTACTTCACTACTAACTATTATATAGTGCAAAGTGTGCAATTGTCGCAGCAGGTAAAATAGCTTTAATTGAATAAACCCAGAGTTAAGAAACAGCTAAAACCAGACTAGTAGTGGCGCACACTCCAGGTCAGCTAATGGCGCTGATGCGCCACAAAGATGTCTGGTTGCCGAGAATTAGAGGCAAGAAGAAGAAAAAAACAAAACATGCGATTGGTTGCTCAAAGGGGAGTGCAAGAGACGTCACAGTCTGAGCTACAAGGAGGCAACATGGCGGCGGTTACAAGGTGTTCATTTAATTTAGTAAGAAGACTGGTGAGTGAATATTTATGTCTCTAAGTATCTTCACGTAGAGTGCAGTGACAAGCTGGTCATGCATGAGAATAAGAACACGGTATATTCATGAAATGCATAATTATCTATTTACTGTAATGATACTGGTAGGTTATATGAATAGGTTTTATGCAATTTCCCTCAGGTCTGTCTATCTTTCACGTTTATCTTTAATATGCATCTTTGTTTACTTGAAGACTGCTGTTTAAAGGGTTACTTTAGACATGACTATAACGTGAACATAACTTCCCATCATTACCATGATATGACCACAACAGTACCATGATATGACCATCTCAATACCACAACATTACCATGATATGACAATTGCATGACAAAAACATTACCATAATATGGTTTTCATTTGAAACCTTTACAGGAGCTTTTTGCAAAGATAACAACTGCAGGTCGAGTTATCTATCTGTGTGAATATGTCTCCTGATTCTTCTTAATTTCTCCATCAGCTCTCCCACCAATACAAACGCTGTTGTGTCAAGGTCCAGACCTTTGAAACTAACCAGGACCGGCAGCCACACGCCTTCCCGACCAAACTGTACCATGCTAGTCTTTTCCACACAGCCAGTGGTAAGTTGGGTCCACTCCACCTCAAGATGCACAACTTTAGAAAACCTCAGATAGAGCTGTTGGTTGAGCCTCGACCCTAACCCTCTCAGTAGCCCTACAACTAACCCCATCCCCTAGACCTAGAACTAACACTAAACCTAGCCCTAGACCCAGGAGTTACCCAAGTGTTTGTATGAAGTATTTTTCATATTGAGTTTTTTGCCCCCTCCAGTCTGGCACGGACCAATCCTGCAGTTCAAACTGTCCGACATCGGAGAAGGTATCATGGAGGTTGTAGTGAAGGAATGGTAAATGGAACACACACATTAAGGTCACTATAGGGTAAGGGTTAACCCTTACCCTATAGTGATCATGAATCATGGAGGTTGGAGTGAAGGACTATCGTGAAGGTTGCCCCTAGTCTTCGCTCCAGCAGTCCTAACAGAACCTCTGGGGGAGTTGCTGAGCTATTGTACCAACGAAAACTAACTTGGGCTTGTGGATGAAACTTCAGAGGGGATTTCAAAAATTGCATTTCTACACTTAGACACACTAACCCAAACCTGAACAGACTTCACAGCTCATTGTGTCTCTGGCTCCTCTCAGGTATGTGAAAGAGGGGGACAAGGTGTCCCAGTTCGACAGCATCTGTGAGGTGCAGAGCGACAAGGCGTCAGTCACCATAACCAGCCGCTACGACGGAGTCATCCGCAAGCTGTACTACGACGTGGACCAGACGGCGCTGGTCGGGAAGCCACTAGTAGATATAGAAACCGATGCTGGTCCAGGTAATTCATCAGCTTGTTATTGATAACAAGGTCAGTCCAACTCCATTCCAAAATGCTATGTCAGGGGTTTTCCTGGGTCGGATTTTGCTTCAATGGCAGCACATTTCAGCAAAAAATAAATAATAAGGCCTCTACATTTAAGAAATATTTTGAATATGAGGTAATGTCAGGTCAGCAGTCCGTTTTTAAGTGTTAGGGTCAGGGTAAGGGTTAGTGTTAACCCTAAAGAGTTGGGGTTAGGAAAGGATGTAGGAAGCATCCTCAAGGTGGAGAGTAGGGTTGGGTTTACGGGTTGCTGTTCATAAAACCCAATATTTATTTGTATTTATCTACCCATTTATTGAACTCAATATTGATTTGCGATGCCTTCTCGTGGGTTAGGTCATAAGTGTTTAAAAATCAAGATACATGAAGCATTTTCCTACAACCATCATTTTAAATAGTGGGTTTTTAAGTTAGTTAAGTTAGTAAGTTAACACTATCACCTTCTCCTCTTCCCCTCCACAGAGGGCAACACTATCCTCACTACCTCACTAACTCACTTCCTCCCATTGTTCATCCCCTCCTCCATCTCATTTACAGGAGAGCTATCTGAGAAGTTAACTGAGCAACCAGCAGAAGAACATTTGGATAATGTCTAATGTTACTTTTGATGCCCAGTATGTGAAAAGAACCAAATATTATAGCTGCTTAAAGTGATGGTTCGGAGTAAAATTCACCCTGAGGTAATTTCCACCAATAATCCAGCCAAATACCCCCTCAGATGCATTTTTAGCGACGGTCAATATTTATCAAGTTTAGGGGTATCAGCCGAATGGCTTATTATTGGAGTGTCCGGTACAATGTGTATATCTCGTAAATTACCCCACTAATAATGCATGGATTGCTGCCCAACTTCTGTAGTAGTACATATATGGTCTGTACTCACAAAACGAGGCATTTTAAAGTTTGTAAGTACACCAGGAGTTTATTTAAAAGAGCACTTTTCTGATAGCTTCAACTCGCTGTTGCTAAGGCTACCGCTGCGTCGACGTCTCTTCCGTCTTTCCGGATAACTTCGTAAAAGTCCTCTTCAAAACTCACAAGTGTAAGGAAAAGTTAGTGAATTCAACACTCCATCTAATTTCAAGTATTCAATTATTCCAGTTGTCAATACATTTCGATGGAGTGTGATGGAGAGTGATATACACATTGTACCGGACACTCCAATACTAAGCCATTCGGCTGATACCCCTAAACTTGATAAATATTGACCGTCGCTAAAAATGCATCTGAGTGGGTATTTGGCTGGATTATTGGCGGAAATTACCTCAGGGTGAATTTTACTCCGAACCATCACTTTAATCGCACACACCATGTTGTTCTCTTTAAAGGGAGTTTAGTTACACAGAATCATTCATCTGGTGTTGCATATATTCTATATATGTTATGTTACTCGGGATTGGCATGAGTACTTGTGTATCCAATAAGACCCTGTTTTACATTGAATGTTGTCAGTTTTGGACAGGAGGCTGTCCAATACTGTCTGCTATTAATTTTACAAGTTGGACATCATGCAACCTAACGGTGCAGGCAGAATGGTGACCAGGCATAAGAGTGACAAATTCACTGTGCGCTGCAAACAATGTACCTTTCCTATCAATGACCTCACCTGAAGATGAACCCTAACCCGTTCAGCACCAGGACACTGGCAGTGTGGGCGAGGGAGGCAAGCCGCTGTGATGCCAGCTGGGCAGCAGCTGCTTAATGTCTGTGGATATGGTTTTCCTGTATGTAGGCTTATCTCTGTAGTTGGGTAGTATGTGTGGTAGGGTTAGGTTACGATTGTTGCTGTGAGTTCTCACAGTAAGGAACGCGGGTACTCAAATATCGAAATGACTTAAAAGTGCCCATCCCTCTGTGTTTCATGTTATATTATATGGTATGTGTTATACATGTAACATTCTATATGTGATGTCACAGATGTTATATGTGCTATAGAGGTTCTAGGTGTTATGTGTTCATGTTCTAGAAGTGGCCCATGAGGAAGATGTGGTGGAGACACCGGCCATGTCTCGTGAGGAACACACCCACCAGGAGATCAAGGGCCACAAGACCCAGGCTACACCTGCAGTGCGGAGACTGGCCCTGGAGAACAACGCAAGTTATACACATGCATACACACATGCATACACACACCATATACACAACATATTGTAGAATAGAACCATAATAACAACATATTGCCGTAATGACCATGACATGAGCAACACTTATGTCTGTTTTCCCAACACATATTTAATTAATCACTGTGACGAGGTGAAGACAAGCATTTATCTTAATTTATTAATTAATTAAGTTATAAACTTGTAAACAATGGCCATATAGCCATAATCGCCTGGACAAAGAACATAAAGGCACATAGGTTTCTTGAATAGAAACAAACCTTGCTATTTTAGTCAGAAACATGTCCCCATTGTGTGTAGAAAGGGCAGATCTCGTACTAACATAACTTGAGTTGTTAACTTTAGTTCCGTCGCGTTAAAACTAAACTGTTTATTTGGATCACAATGTGCACCGACCCAAATGAACACATGTACTGTTAATATTCTATATAACAGTACATGTACTGTTAATATTCCATTCTAAATTAATAATTGTATTAATATCTTAATATTCTAAATATCCATGTTGCTCCCATTTAGATCAAACTAAGTGAAGTGGTTGGGACTGGCAGAGATGGACGCATCCTCAAGGAGGACATTCTCAGCTTCCTGGCAAAGCAGACGGGAGCCATTTTGCCTCCATCACCATTCCATGAGACCCAGAGACCAAAGGAGAAGCAGCCAGTCCCCCCGCCAGCCCCCCAGCCAGCAACCCCCAGACCAGTCCTCACCACCCATGATGTCACAGAGCCTCTGAAAGGTAGGGAGATGTTGAGGAGTACACCACTATACTACTGACGTTGTGGAGTACTACACCACTATACGACATTTACATTTACATTTAGGGCATTTAGCAGACGCTTTTATCCAAAGCGACTTACTAAGAGTACATTTGTCATAAGAAAGTGAAAGATTTCATTGTTGCTAATACAGTAACAAAGTCACCAGAACAAGTTTCAAGCATTTCAATTAGTATACAGTATACTACGGATGATGAGGAGTACTACACCACTATACTACTGATTTTGAGGAGTACTACACCACTATACTACAGATGATGAGGAGTACTACACCACTATACTACAGATGATGAGGAGTACTACACCACTATACTACTGATAATGAGGAGTACTACACCACTATACTACTGATGTTGAGGAGTACTACACCACTATACTACAGATGATGAGGAGTACTACACCACTATACTACTGATAATGAGGAGTACTACACCACGATACTACTGATGTTGAGGAGTACTACACCACTATACTACTGATGTTGAGGGGTACTACACCACTATACTACTGATGTTGAGGAGTACTACACCACTATACTACTGATAATGAGGAGTACTACACCACTATACTACTGATAATGAGGAGTACTACACCACTATACTACTGATGTTGAGGAGTACTACACCACTATACTACAGATAATGAGGAGTACTACACCACTAT